>OZ017788.1:4314493-4342464 GCA_963969325.1 Lycopodina hypogea
AACTAATGATCCTTACCATATGTATCTATTCTACCTATATTCAATTTTGGGTTGTGTTGCATATATAAAGCAAATAGGGGCATCCCTTATTATCTACTGTCACTACATGTGTTTCATTATATATTATATTACAGTTTTCATGGAATGTGCAGAATAATTTCAAGTTATAAAATGAAAATAATTCGTATTGTTTCATGCAGATGTAATTAACTTAACAAGAACACCACAAAAATCACCTTCCACACAAATTTCAGCCTCATTGATATATTAATAGCCACCTTTGATATCCTTGACAAAAATAAATTATAAAATGATACCAGCAATAATTTTAATTACATCTACCACTTATATCTCAATATGGAAACATTGTAAGTGGACCCAATAACTGCTTAATAGGATAAAAATCTGAATATTGGAGATAAATACTGAGACTCAGAAAGATTTTTGTCTGTTTAAACAATTAATGCAGAAACAAAGAATGAAATAAATTATATACACATAAATAGCTAGAAAGAGCAGTATTTCTGTGCTGGAGTCGTCCCTTCCTCAGATACCCAGTAGAGTCCAGCCCCCAGATCAGGGTGGGCAGTGTGTACTGCCTCACAGGAGGGTGCAGGGTATGCTCTCACGCGACCATAAGGTCTTACTCCAAATTCTCTACTCAGCAGTTGGAACACATCTTGGGTAATGTCATCTTTGTTCTGCTGGGATGGACAGCCAGAAGAAGTTTTGATTTGATAGGGTCCCCTCTCTATTAAATCTAGAGTTTAGAAATTCAATGTATTATTATTGGCACATAAAAATAAATACCTTACTTGTTGTATATAAATCTATTTTTGTTGAGCCAAGTAGCATGCTTTTTGTGATTGTGCACTGGTATTGACCCAGATCCTCCACCTTCACTCCTGATAGAGTTAGAGTAGATGTCACCAGTTCTGGAAGAATGGAGTCATTGTGGGACCAGCTATATATGTAGGAGGAGTCTTGGCTTCCATTAACAGAACATGTCAGAGTGACATGGTCCCCCAGCAGAACTGGTAGTGGTTTCGATAGAGTGAGAAGAACAAGAGCTAGAAATGAAGTAATAACAAACAAAACAACAACATTGCAACATAAAATACCATTTCAACCTTCTACTCAAACCTTATTCTGCATGTTAATAATCATCTCATGTTTTTCTTATTTAAAATAACAGCACTGTTTCACTGAACCTATTAAGGCATGTTTAAATAAAGTGTTATTCTTTGGCACATTTCATGACTATTATAGTGATAAAAAAATCTCCTTTGTGAAGATTAAGAACTTATAAGTACACTAGCTTATTCCTTGCATAGATGTTCTACTAATGTTTCCAATCAACTATGTAAAGACCAACATAGTGTCAGTTATTCTATACTTTATTTAGGTTCACATCCTTATCGTAAGTTGTTCATATTCAGTTCTGACATATTTTCATGTCCATGCTTTTAAGATGGAATATCAGAGTCTGATTTGGAAAATTATCAATAAATAAAAAGGGATATAAAAATTTATCATTCATATACATTAAAAAAAAGGCTAGCTAAAGTATTTGCTCATTGGACCAATACCAGCTAGATTCTATAATTCGTTTAGTAATCATAAACTAAAAATATTTCAATCCCCAAGCCTTGTTAGAGATAAATCATTAGTTGAACATATGTACTATATGGAAACTAAGAAAGCATACATTAGGAAATTTTCTTCCCTTTAATGAATAACAAGGTTACATGCACAAACATTTATAGGATCATCATCCACAATATGGTTATGTGTCAAATTCAATATATTTTTAATTTACACTAAGATGAAATTAACCATCACAGCATAGTTACCCAAACCATAACAAATTTGTGTGTTTGTGTGTGTGCGTGTGCGTGTGAGTGTAGTCAGTACTGGTATGCCTCTACAGGTAATTACCACATACATATGTTAAAATCTACTGGAATATCAGCATATATCAATGTACTAACTGTTTTTATTGCTCGAGTCTTGGGTCAATGGATTTCTATAGCTTAATAGATATTTGACGAATTTGCCCAGATAGAGCTAGCATTATTTTTTTTTTCATGGTGGTATTGTTAGTCTTCCTAATGCAACATTTCAAAATAAACTCTTTCGATCTAGAAAAATAGTTCCAGTTGGTTTATGGAACTCATTACCTCACTGATCTTCCATTTCTCAAACCTCATCTTTTGCATACATTCATGAAAACAGTACACTATGGCACCAAAGCTGTACGATGTGTAGAGTGTAAATTTAGTATAAATCGTAGGACCTCAGTTCCGTAAGGTGGGTTATGAGTAGCAAAAGGTCCAACAGATGGTCCACCATCAAGTCAGCAGCTTCTCTCTGGCTGACACCCCTCTTCTGAAGGATATCCCTCAAGGTCACATGCAAAGTCTCATGGGTTAACCTCCGTGTCTCTTCCTGCATGTTGGACTCCTTTTGAAGGCAGAGCATGCAGGAAGGTCTTCATTTACATGAAAGATGTGACCTGCCAGGCAGAGTGAATGCTTAGTTACAATCTCTGCCCTTCTTTGATTTAGTAATCATCATTCATGTGATCCATTGATATGATGCCCAACATTTTGCATAAAACTTTGACAAAGGATGTCCAGTTTATCTGCCATCCTTACTGTGCTCTTCCACATCTCACTGGCAAAGATGGCTGCTATTACCATTATGGATGGGCAGAGTCACAATTTAATGGACAAATTGATGATTCAGGATGACCAAATATTAAAACATGGTGATAAACTGCAGCTGTTTTCCAAGCCTGCCTGATTCAACATTCCCATCCTTTGACATGGAGATGCTTAGGTAGACAAATATGTCCATGTTGTTCAATGATCTCTGCCCGATGACAATAGGGCAATATTGTGGGTGCTAGTCAGCTCTAAGGAGCTTAGATTTCCACAACTGATGCAAATTCTAACTCTAGCATCACTAACTTCTTGATCAAATGACATCTTGTAGCATATCATTTCTCTCAGGCTACAGGGCTATGTTACCACAAAGTTCATGTAAGTAAGCCACTATTGTTGTGAGCTGATTCCAAACTCTGGTCCTTTTCATTACAAAGTCGATTATTATGGTGAAGAGAAATGGAGAGAGAATGCATCCCTGCCTCACACCCGAAAGCCGGAAGGCGGGTGATGATCTTGATGCTGGAGTTGGTGAAGAGAGGTTTAAAGGTGTTCTGAATCGATCACGATGCTGCAGTGCTTCAATATCTTCCAAACTGATGGTTTGTGAACGCTATCAAAAGCTTTCTTGAGATCCATGATAATAAATGCAAGGACCTTGTGATGCTACAGGCTCTGCTCAACGATGTTGCATAGAGTGAAGATATGTCCTTTACAAGACAGACAGTTACAGAACCTGGCTGGTTCCTCTCTCGGAGTGCTAAACACTTAAGCCTGAAGTCTAATAAGCAGAGCCCAGCTGAACACTTTGCCATGGGTCGAGAGTAGAGTTACACCTCTCCAGTTGTTGCAGTCACTCAGACTTCCTTTCTTAGGCAGCTTGGTCACCATTTACCATGCCCAGTTAGCTGGTACATTGTCTGCATGTCAAATTTTGTTTAACAAGCCAACAAATTGAGCATGGACAACTATCTTTCTATTTTTTAGGAGCCACCTGGGTTTTCAGTACAAAGTGCATTGTTGTTTGGAAGGCTGCTGAATTATACTTCAAGTTCTTGCAGAGTTATGTCCAAGATATTAACATTTAGCAATCCCATAGTGATCTCACTGTAAGTGTGAATTCAGAGCTTAGAGAAGGCTAATTCGAAATCCCCTATGAAGTGTTCCAGCCAATTCTCATTCTGTTATGTTCAGTAAGAAGCATCCCGTCATTCCGGTTCCTGATTGCTATGATAGGTTGCTTTTGGAATCAGTCAGTTGTTGTACCATATGATCTTGGGGTCATTTCGGTCTGCTGCTCTGTGTGCTTCCTCCCTTTTTTTCCCAATAAAAGTACTTTCATCTTTCCTGTAGCTCTACTTCACGGCTCTGCCTAGCTACCTATACTTGAAATTGGTGGATTATTTCGACTCTATAGTATGTGCTTGTTCTTCCAATTTTTTGCCAACTTTCTGAAGTCAATGATGTCTCAAGTTCCGGCTGAAATCTAATGTTCCTTATTTTTATTCCTCATAAACACCAGGTGGTTGCATCTGCAATTTCTTTCACAGTAGTTTTGAACAGCTCTCACTGATCGTTAATGAATTATGTTGGTTTTACACTTTAATTTCGTTCAATAGAACTCCACCACAGCCTGTCCCATACCTTATTGAAGAGGAGGGTTGATCATGGCCAGTGACCTTACCCTTTGAAATACTTCACTTAGTAAAGAAATAGTGAGCAGTAGCCATTCCGATACACTACCTTAGCAGTGAAGATATGGCACATCAGATTATGTAAATATGATGGAACCGGATTAAAACCAAAAGAAAGTCCAATCCCTGAGGAGCCCAATCTTCAATACCAATGATACAAGGATCAGCATGTGGGACATCTGCAAACTCTATCAGTGTGGTAGGATGGCACAGGTGCTGAGGGAAATGAAGAACCACCGGCTTGATATCCTTGGCATCAATGAGATGAGATAAATTGGCCAAGGACAATTATGCACTAGTGGTGTCACAAGCCTTTACTCTGGGAAAAAAATCATCATACCCATGGAGTTGGAATCCTATGCAGCAGTATTGCAGCCCATGCACTTCTTGGGTGGAGACCTGTGAATCACATCATCATCACTGTAAGACTAAAGACCTAGCATGCTAAGATTATCACTGTGCAAAGTGCATACCCAAACAGAAGAAGTATCCAATGAGGACAAATTCTACTCAATTGAATAACATACAAATGAGGCACCTAGCTATGACATGTACCTATTAATTGGTGACTTCACTGCCCAGTTAAATGACAACAGTTGAGGTCTAAACACCATCACTGGACCTCATGGAATGTGCAGAATCACTAACGACAATGATGCCCATGTCTTGGAGCTTTGCAATAATAATGGGATTACGTGGCCAAATACAAGAACATCCACAATAAGACATAGTGATTCCCTGATAGAAATACCATAAATGAAATTGACCACATTTGTATCAGCAATAGATGGAGAGCATCTTCGAAGAATGTTCATGCTTGCCAATGGGCTAATGTGGGATCTGACCATAATCTTTTGGTGGGGAAGATTCAGCTCAAGTTGAAAAGGACAGTAAAGGCTAAACTATCATGCCCCTATGCAATCGGCAAGCAGTGTAAACAACTTACAACAAATATGGTGTCCTTGAAGAATGAATTTGTACTTTATGTGTTCTAATTCTGATTTGTAAAACATTACTTATATCACTGCCCACTACAAATTGATGGTAATGGTCATCTAGTGTTTCAGTACTTCCACTTCTCGCCAAGATTTATGTAGTAGTAGGCTGCCCGAAAAGTTATTGCAGTTGTTAATGAAGATTGTAAATGGGTCTTTTTGGTCCAGTAATGTTAATTACATCTCAGATTCACATAATTGATAGGTCAAAAATTTTAGAGATAATTTTAGGGAGGTGGAGGCCTGGCACATTCCCTATTGGATGTAGCCAGGCTATGGAGTTTACAATTTTGGGTAGTCATGGTTTGGCTTTTCACTTCATGTGGGACGTCTCTTATGGCAGACTATTAAAGCTGAATTGGAACAGATACCCTGTTTATTTCATGTTAATAGATGGATTGTTGCAGAGCAGAACATTACCCATCTTTTCTGTGGAAGCTTTGGAGTGTAATATAATGATTGCCAAGTTGGCAGGTGGGTGTATAAAACTGGAGATTAGAATACTTTGGAAGATCGCTGTTTTAATTACCTTTTTTTCATTGAAGAACAAAATCACAATCATAAAGGAATTCTGAATGAGTATCTTACACCATTCTCTCTATAAATCATTGTTGAGATTCTTCTGGTAAAAATATTATATCATTGGCAGATGATATTGATGAAATAGTCATTCAATAATTAAACTGGAGTTTATTTTTATGTTTATGTTCATTAATAAGGTTTTAAAAGATATTGTACACATCTAATTGTTTAGCTCGTAGGAAAATATTGAATCTTACTATAATTTGCAATTTGTCAGTCTGCATGTACATCACTATCTCCTACCAGATGCCTCGACTAATCATCCTGAAATTTTCAGACATTGCTCAAGGACCACTGGCCCAGTTTGAGAGTATGTGGCTAGTGCTAGGGCGTAGGTCCATTAAATAAATTTTCTCATTCATGAGTAACCACCAAGTTGTAATGTATAGTCTGTTCGGATTCAAATTGACTTTTCTTGAGGAAGTTGTGTTAACAAATCACATTCATCTGATCATAAAGAAAGTTCAAAAGGTTATTTTCAAAAATGGGCCAATCCTTCTCATATCTCCTCTCTCTATGTATAACAGGTACTTATTTAGTTTATTTAATATCATTTGAAAGCAATTTTATTATTATTATATGTATTCACCAAATTTGACTACAAAAAAGGTGCTCTCGTGAGTTTCTATAATATCCTAAATTATCAGGAAATGAGTGTCATCTAAAGTTGAAAGGACTAAGACTGAACTATGTAGATAATGAAGTATATGACTTCTTATGGATTCCAAAGCAGATGCACCAATACTTTATGGATTCTATGCAGCATAAGGTTGGTGTGTCTCAGTCAAAGTGATAAAGAGTCATTTGATGCAGTCTACATGCAATTACATGCAGTGAAGCAGTGTGGTATAAAATAATATCTGAAGCAGTGTATAAACAACTTTGGCTCAAATTAAGGCAAAGTTATCTGAACACCAAATGTTAATATTACCAATGTATAGGTTGATGTTGAGTGGTGATATTTCAATGGTTTCATCCTTTAGCCTAAATAAGACATGGAGCCAGTTTCATTGTAGGATAAACAAAAGGACATATATATTAGTCTGGTAGCAGGATGGCTAAAATTTGCTGAACGTTGCAATAGGGTACAGCTAATATTTCCCCCCTGCTTTAGTACTTCATGGTGTCTTGAATCTGAAAATGCAAGATGATGCTCTGTTAACATTGGGCAATTTTTTTTATAGCCCTTCTAAATGATGCTTCTTACTAGGATCAACGTATTCCTAGTTTATTCTTAGTTCAGTACATTAACACTACTAATTATTCAAATGGGATAAGTGAGTTTTTCTTTGAAATATCTTTTTTTCCCCCCTTTTTTTAAAAATATTTTATAAGAATATTTCATTTTTGCATGATTAAATCATGTAATTAGCCTATTTTGTGTCCATTGATTGAAAATTTCTAAAAACACTGGGGTACAACCTTCATATAATGGATTAATAATGTGATATACTACACTTGATGTCACATATATACAAATATGTAAAGATATCAATAAAATAATGTATGAAGCTATTGAGGAAGAGCTTAGAGAAGCTATATTATCATGGATAGACAGCTTCACATATCCAGTTCCATCTCCACATGTTAGCCAGAACTGATCGAGAAGCAATTATAGCTAATTACCCTCAACCACTACAGGTGAAAACACTGACATTCTCCTAAACATCATCATTGGGCACATTACTGATGGAAATGTGAATATTGATGATGCATTAAGTTTCAATTGGGGAATGCATGGCAGCAGAATTCTGAAGAATTCTACCTGGAGATTTCTATTACTCTATCCTCTCTAAGGTTGTCTTCTGTTGAGTCATTGAAAAGGCAAACAAAGATAGGAGACTAAATTCTCTATCACATAGAGGTATTCTGTGGGGAATTGACATGCCAAAAATAAGATTGCTTTAGGGAATATCCTGTGCTAAGAGATTGAACCAGTTCCACCTGCCATCTTTAATGACTCTGGGTACCTTAAGAAGAGCAGCAAGTCCCAGTTGCCATATAAATTTACTAAATGGTACCAGGATCGAAATAAGCCAGTGGTGGATGTAGTAGATGGAATGAAATATTGTTCAAAATTATATTATTAGTAGGAACAGTCAAGGATTTCCAGCAGAACTTCATCAGAGAAGTGGAAATAAACTCCATGACAGACATGATAGAAGTGTTTGACAAACATATGGATGAATCCTTTGGAATGCATGACAGCATGAGGAAAACAGGAATGATTGTTTGCCCACCACTGACACATTGGAGACAGAGACTAAATGAAAAGTAGCCACAAGGAGTTGATGAAAGTATTTTTTATATACAGAAAATAACTACAAAATTGTGGACATGTAGGGAAAGATCAATTCACTAACTA
Source organism: Lycopodina hypogea (assembly GCA_963969325.1). Lineage (NCBI taxonomy): Eukaryota > Metazoa > Porifera > Demospongiae > Poecilosclerida > Cladorhizidae > Lycopodina > Lycopodina hypogea. The sequence continues at coordinate 4,322,796 of OZ017788.1, forward strand.
AAGCAGAGTATGCAGACTGCAACATCATCATGACTTATGTCAAGTTCCTCATTATTAGCCAATAAAGACACATGCAGAAGTAATGTCAAATGACAGAGTCAGTGTTCTTCTGCTGGAAATGGCAAGCACAGCTCAAATATCCACGATAAATCAGATAGTCCTGTGATTGATATCATTGCTACTGCAAAGCACCTTGGGAACAAGTCCAGTCAGCCGTTAGAGCTATATTTACTCCCTCATGGGATTCGATATGGTCAGTTATCTGTTTGGCAAAGGAAAAGTGTCTGCTGTGACTATCATGATGAAGGATGAGCTTCAACTAAGTCACTTTTGGAAGAGAATGCCAATATTTCTGATGTTTTTTTAGCTGGACACAGGTTTCATTAGCCTCCTATTTTATTAAGAATGAAATAAAATGCAGTGAACAAGCTGCATCATGCTATTTTCATAAATAGGAGAGATACCCCAAAAGATAAAGTTCCTATCACCTACTAATCCAGTCTAACATGACCATTTTAGAGCCCAGCTGCAAGTTATTCTGTGGAAAGCAGCTGACCAATCGAACCTGATGTGAATATCTATGCATTTGGATGGCAGTTTGTGTGGAGTATTCCCTTTCCAAGTACTGGTAGTTCTAATTTTGGTCCACCTGAGGTAATGAAATTTGTAGCTTGTGGATTTTTTGCCCCAAATGCCTGCTCCAGATACAACTATTCATGCAAGTGTGTAGCCCTCTCCTGCACATCATTCTGTAAGTGTTTGGGCCTTAAAAATTTCAAGAATCAAAATACAACATATGGTGAGGATAACTCTAATGGAGGAATTCATTAGAATGTTAGAATGAACATGATCAATGTCAGCTATCACAGGTAAAGAAAAACAAGATACTTGCATGTAACTTCAATCATGAGTTGAATTATTAAGTGAGGACAAATAGGTTAAGGGATGTCTCATTGTCATGTGCCACAAAAAATTTACTGCAGGATATTGGCTACATTAGTACAACCACATAGCTATATACAAACATAGATACAACCGTAAATTTAGATACATAGATATAGTGTTGTGGAAGGCTTCCCCTATATTTTAACACCTACCGGTGTAGTTGTGGGAAGGCTGCATAACCACCTCTTGGTCCACCCTGTAGATGTACAACCCTGGCACTCCAATGTTACTGGTGGTCTCAATGTCTTCAGTAGCTGAAGTTAGAGCTCCTGGAAGTGAGAAAAATCTGTTTCCAGAGTTGAACCCAATATTCGCCCCTCTGCCCCAGTGGATGTCTCCATAGGAGAACAGTACAAATGACAGAACTCCATCAGTGAGAAGAATAACTTGAAATGTGTTGTTCTAAAGCATGTAAGCAGAGTAGGATATGGAAAGAAGAAAAAAATCAAACAAAAAAAAGTACCTGAAGCAAAGAAAAAATTAATGTTCAGTGAAATGGGAAAAAAATTCCTATAATCAAAATATTCTTAATAGAAAAATAGGTTGGTTTTCCTGCTGTCCCAAGGAAACATGGAGGAGAGAAGGGAGTGAAATGAAGAAGAGAACAAGAAAAAAAATCCTACCAGGAAGACAAAAACCTCACATATTAAAAGTTTTTTCTTCTCATCCTTCAGTGGATGAGGAATGGAGGAGGAGAAGGAGGGGGGATCCTTTGGAGTAAGTGTAGTCTGTGCAAATATTTTCAACACTTATGAGGAAATAAACTTAGTTTATATTTTTGAGTTGGACAGGAGTAGTGAGTGTAATTGAAAAGATGATTATTCGTTAAAATATTTTGGGGGTCTTGAGATCCAGGTGTAATCAATATCTTTCTTTCTTTTTTTAATTGGCCCCCTCAAGATTTCCTTTTTGGCAGTACTGTAACATGAGTACCACAAACTCCCATTATGTATTGATTGATAAAAGGAAGTTGATACTTCACATATGGCTTATTCCAAACAATTATTGTAAACTATATTGGTTCTTCTCCTCTCAGTGGGGAGGAGGGGGAGGGGGGGGGGGGGGGGGGAGGTGGGGGTTGCTCTATTCACCCAAGGTTTTAATATATTATTATTTTTTTTAATTTTTATTGTTATTAATTTATTTTAGAGGGTGGTGGATGCACCCAAAAATATTTGGTGTGGGGATGGGTAGGAGTTGGGAGAAGCCCCACAAAACATAAGTCAAACTATGCAATGAGTTTTACCTCTGGGGAAGCTAAGCCTATAACAGACATTTTAGGCCATGGGGGCCAACTTAGTAAGACCAAGGGTGCAATGGCAATCGACCAGATCCAAATGGAAATCTATCAAATAGGGTTTACTCTAAAAAAATATAATAAACCATATTGGTTCTTCTCCCCTCAAGGGGGGGGGGGAGGAGGGGGTAGGCTGTGGTTCAAGGGCTTGATAATTGCCACCCCCTTTATTTGAATTTTTGGTGGTGAGCATTAGGGAAGTGGTGCTCTATTACCTCAAAGTTTATTTTTGGGTATTTTCAAAGGGATGAGGGTGGAGGATGGGTTGATTTTGAAAGGAGAAAGCTAGATAGGACAAAGGGGGCTCAATAATTCTCTAATTTTCTATTTCCCCAAGGGATTTTTTTTTGTGGTGAGGGTGGGGAGGAGTTTGGAGGAGCCCCACAAAAACAATAAGTCAAACTGTAGGATGAATATATGTCTCCAGAGGGGGGCTAAGCCTATAAGAGATCACTCGGCCCTATTTAGAAAAACCGAAGTGCCATGGCAATTGACCCATTCCCAAATGGAAATCTGGTGATGCAAAGGTCTAATCATATATTCACTATAAATTCTAAATCTCTACAAGATATATCCACCAGCATACAATTGTGTGACTACACTGGCCACGACTGCAAGCCAGTGGTTTCTAATGTTTAAAAAATTCCTTTATAGGGAGTGAGGATCTCCATTAAGGCTACATTAGGTTGTCCTGTCTAGAGAGGGATAAAAAAAAAAACACCATACAAAAATTAGATATCCATTGCCAGCTCTCATCAGATCCTAATCATTTTCTGTTTATATACAGAGAGATATCACAGACCTACTGAACAGACAAAACATAATGGTGTAGTAAATTCCAATTCTACTTGCTATTTATTCTATGGCGACACAATATGCCTTTATTAGAGATAAATAAAAATGAATTTCAAGTTATTTATTTGCTTAAACATGTAAAATTAAAACCAGAAAAATTTCCTAATATTGTCCCAAGTATTCAAGTATCTATGCTAATGGTGGATATAAAGTACTAAAGTTACTCTTCAAACACCTATCCCCTCTCCATTCCAGAAATACACAAATATAGACTTAAATTATTTTTTCTAATTGATTGAAGGTTGCAAGTTGAGCAGCAGATATTTAGTTGTATGAGCTGGCACATAACTATACACATGCATAAAGAGTAACACATGGTATCTCACACAATAATGGAAGTATTTGCACTTACAATGGTTAATGCTGTCTTCTGATATTCTCGTACTTGATAATACGTAGCCACGAACACTTCCTTGGGTTGGAAATTTGATACAGCAAATGTATTTGATATAATTTGTAGGAGGTTCAAGATGGGTTCACTTTTATTGAGTATCCGATAGGAAATGTTCCCAAAATCAGAGATATCTGCATCAGCCCAATATGGAGCTATCACTATAAAAGACACTTCACTAAAATTCAGGGGTCGATAGGCCGTATTACGCTCACGAAATGTTAGAATTCCATTAGTGCTGACCTGTACATAATATTAATCACAGTCAATAATATAAGGTTAAATATTCACATATTATTTTTTGTGTTCATTGTTAGTACTGTTTTAGTTATACACTAGCTGTGCAGAACTAAATAGCCATTGTTCTAGCGTCTACATATATCTATAAATATAAAATCCCTCGTTGAATCATTGTACCTATGTGGTTAATGGCCTGCCAAACTTTTGAACCTAGACATCTGAAGTTGGCATGCATATACAACTTGCCCCAGGGAGTAATCTGGTCAATCTTAGAACCCCGGGGGGAGGGGGGGAACCCCACACAAAAAATGATAACCCTACTTGGTTCCATAATCATTGGTCACCATCACTCAGTAAGAGTAATCTGGTGAGTGAAAATCTGTGCAACAATTAAATCCAAGAGGTAAATCCATAGCTCTATTTAGACAAGTGTACAGCTAACTTTGTTCATTTCATTCGAAAGCACAATCTTTGGATCTGATTGTTTAAGTAGGGTTTAGTATGCAATTGCTTTGGAGAAAAACTGAGATTATTGTTTCATACATTACAAAATTATCTCACAGAATATAAAAAGATACTTAGGTCAGATGAAATACAGCAAGAACATTCATTGCATTCCAGGCACACACTAAGACTGCATCTTAAGACTAATGAACATTACGTCTCCAACAAAAATCTGCAAGGTAGATACTGAGAAGGAACCTTAAGGCACAAGAAGAACATTCAAGTCTACACAAAAATTTTGCCAGGCATTCATTGAGATTAAACCTAGACACACAAGTAGAAAATTGCAAACAATATCTTCTTGGATGACAGGACATTTTCTGTCCAAAATACGTGTCCTCATGTAAGACATGCCCCCCCACAAGACATGCCCTGCCATAAGACATGTCCTCCTGTAAGATATGTCCTCCCATAAAACATTTATTCCTGTAAGACATGTCCTCCTATAAGGTATGTCCTTCAGTAAGACATGTCCTTCCATAAGACATATCTTCCTGAAAGACATATCCTCTTGAAAGACATGTGCTCCTGTACGATATATCATCTCGTAAGATATTTCATCCCATAAGACATATCTTCCAGCAAAATATGTCCTCCCTTAGACATGTTCTCCCATAAGACATATCCTCCTATAAGAAATGTCCTCCTGTAAGATACGATCTCACTTAAAACATGTCCTCACATCAGATATGCCCTCACGTAAGACAATTTTGTGACCACTAGCAAGCAATTAAGGCTTTAAATATAACAATCAGATTAATTACTGACATAAATATCTGTTTCATTGGTTCCAAAGAATGGGAATTGAACGGAGAGGGATATTAGTGGACTGCTTTCATCATCTCTTGCAGGTAATGGGGCGTCACCATAATCAAGGCCATGCAGTAGCAGTGGGAAATCTAATGGATATTATATAGCAATATTACAAGTCCATCAAGTTCATACACAAATATAGCTTTAAAAAAAAAAAAAAAAAAAAAAAAAAAAAAAAAAAAAAAAAAAATTTAAAACTTTAAAAAAACTTTAAAAACATTTTTTTTTTAATTTTAAAATACTTGAACATGCCAGCTATAGCTTAAAAATAAAGCTAACTATTTGCACTTGCCTATTTGATTATCTGTAAGAGGTATTGCACTAGCAGCCAGGTACAGTTGTTGAAGAAACAGAACTGGAAATATATACTCCATTCTCTTTTCACTTGTAGTAAAACTCTACAAAACTAACAAAAAGAAGGGCTAGGGGGAAATAGAACTCACCAGGATCATTACAATAAAGAAGTTGAAAGAACCTGAAACAAACCAGTTGGTCATAGCTATATATGTTCCATGCTTCCTGCATATCTACGCATCCGTTCGCAATCTAGGGATCCACAGAATGCGTGTCATTCTATAGATTGGCTCCAGATTTGTTTGCAGCTCATTCGTCAAGTTTGCATGATTTTGTGCATTTAGAATAAATGCCACACCTTTTCTGGCCAACTACGTGGATGATGTTAAATTTCTTCAAATTTTATCTTAAATATTAAGATGGTGAAACACTTTCCCAGAAAAGGTATAGAATGTGGCCAAGATTGTTTGTTACTCATTGTATATAGCTAATTACCAACAGCTCTGAAGGGCACAGTGATTAACATTACTGAATTCAATGTGCATTCTTCATAATTGACAAATATAGCTAACTGTGATGTTATGAATCAGTATATAGGACCTCTTATAGATCTTTACTCAATATGTATGCTATTGTAATAAACATATTTACAAAAAGTGTGAACATATAAATAATGGCAATGTTTGAAAGCTGTATTGAAATGAAAGAAGAAGAGGGAGAATGTTCTTGCAGCAAATGATTACTGCCCAATGTTTAAACACTGGGTGAAAGAAAAGGCTTCACCATTATGAATCAGGCTGCACTTCAGTTGCATTTGCTGCTTCTCTGTCTCATGGAAAGCTTCCAGAAATGCAATAATAAACCAAGAAAAATGCAAGAACATAAATGCATGGCAAAAGGAATGATCACTGTATTCCCCACATTTACCTAAAGGAGAGTTAAATCTGTATATGTTGTGCTAGTGTTCTGCATATGTAGGATGCCAGGTGACAGTGCCAAATTAGTGCAGTGAAACACTTGTAGCAATAGTTTCATGTTGTGCACATTAATGTTTATGAAGTTACATTAGAAAAATAAATAAATAAAAGGGATCAATATCTTGGTATTATATTGGCTGTAAAATAATACAATAGATAATCTTTATGCATAACTGTACACAGCTCTACATTATCTTATGTTTCATTATCAAATTCATTTTATTATTAGACTATCAGGCATTCCCTGCATTGCCAGGGATACAATGACATGTCCAAATGAAGATGTTTTGTCACATGTGATCCAGCCCATGTCCAATGGTTTAGCCAAGTAACATTTTTGGCATTTCTAGCCTGACACTCCCAGAGGAAGAGGTATAGCCAGGTGGGCCAAGCCTATGCCCCGTCCACATCATGATATCTGTTGGATATCAGGTCCGAGGGTTTATCCTAGACCCACCCCAAGTTATTCACCGAGTCAAGTTGTGTCTGCATGCCAAGTTTTAGGTATCTATCTCCATTCTTTTTCTGGAAAAAGAACCGATTTTAGCTTTTTTTTTGAATAGAGAAAGGGGTGTGTCCATATAGATATACTGTTTACATTCCCCTGGTGACATTGATCATATATAGATATATATATATGTATGGGTTCATTTGTCTAATTTTAATTGTTCAAGTGTGAATCACAGACATGCAGACAGAAAAGATTATTACCACTTTATAGTATAGTCTTTCCACAATTTATATAATGAATCTGGTGTACCAAGAAATGTATTGTTTGCTAAATAAGGATTTCAGGTTGCCACAGAAATTGAAAATAGAACAGTTTATTCCTGTGCAGTGGGCATGCCCAAGAAGTGAGTTGTTTCATAGAGTGGTGTCAGTTTACTTCATGTACGTGTCCTTAGGAAACTTCATCAGGAACATTCTCAGGTTCAATTCCTGCATTAAATCATAAGTGAAGGGGGAGGGGTTTGGCTGAAAATTTCCAATCTTGTTCTAATTTTTTTTTGTCTTTTATTTTCTTTTTTCCTTTCTTTTCTTTTGTTTCCTTTTTCTATTTCAACATGTGTGACATCTCTTCAAGAGCATGTGGCCCAAGTGACATCCTTGAAGGAAGGAAATTTGTCGTAGAGATAGAATTGCTACCTGAACAAACAAGAGAAAGCTTCCATCTGTAGAGCTATGGCAGTACATTCCCTGAAGTATTCACTTTATCTGGGTTAATCACTATGTCTGAGTAATGCTCATGAGAGACCAATGCAGTCCAACACAGTGTGTGCTACTTTGGCATTTGTTCATTAATCTCCACTGGCAGTACTATTTAAGTTTTCCTATATTTTAATTACTAATGTCAGTTCCATAGTGTACCACACACATATGTTGATGATTTATAGTGATTCCCAATGCTTGTGTCCTCCTTTATACTTCAGGATATTCAAAAGTTCAATCAAGATGAAACAGAAACTATCCTGATTGAAGTGTATTTGATATTGATAGGTACAAGTGTTGTATAGGTTATTTTCTGATAGAACATGTGTGGATTTGTAATTTAGCAAGTGTGAATTGTAATTTAGTAAGTGTGAATTGGTAATTTAACAGATGAATTTGTAATAATACACAGTGGTATTTCTGTATGTGTAGAATGGGGAAACAACAACATAATTTCGGTTATTAAGTCAGAGATGAATAATTTGTAAGGAATCGTGAAGTGTGCAAATATAGTGGAAGATATGGTAGTGATGTCCTCATATTTCAAGAACTCTTATATGGTGGGGCTTTTCCTGGTCATAATAAGCAGAGTATAGTGAATCAGAATGCAGTAGCCTCACAAGATAGCACTGAGTATTATACAGATCCCTACCTAACTGAATAATAGCGCTTCCTTATTAATTCCTTCTTTCCATAGCTACATTCATTTTCATAGACACCATATACAGCTTAGTATATAATTAAAGAAAAATGTCATCTTATTATTATTATTTTGGTTTGCCTTCAGCCTCTGCGCACTAACAAACATTTTCAGTTTTTATGATGTATTAGCTATATAGGGGAGGGGGGAGGGGGGGGGGGGTTTAACAAAAAGAGGGTGGGAAAGGATGGGGGACATAGGGAAAAAAATCCAAACCAGAATACACATGTTAACCTCCAACTTTAAGCTGGAGAGACCTGTACCTTAATTTATTGGCCATGCTTTCATAGCTGACTTGCCAACCCGGTGGAAAGAATTAGCAGGACAATCAGTCAAATATTTGCATGATTTTATAGTTTTAGCAGGACAACTGTGCCCCAGCCCCCTCAACCTAAAAAAAAAAAAGAGAAGCAAATGTAGTGGAGTTCTGAGACCCAATTTGATAATACTACATCCTATGTGTATACAGATTGGATATATATCTCGATGGTCTAGTATGATATATGCACTCTTTTAGTGTTAATAACCTACTGAGAAAACCAATTAACTTAACTTAATTGACTTAAGTGCAAGTTAAGTAAAGGCATTGCAAACATGGAAATTGGAATAGCAGATAACATGCAGGATACTACATCTGCGTACATATAGGAGAGGAGAGAAGTGGGGGTTAATATAGGATTACTTTGAATATTCCTTTGTAGTTTACTACAAATTCCCGATATATGAATATAATAAGAAAAAAAAAAAAAAAAAAAAAAAAAAAAAAAAAAATAATAATAATAATAATAATAATTAAAACCTTAAAAAAATCATATTACTAGAAGCTACACATACACAAAGAGTTTATGAGAAGCTTCTTTTGAAGCAAATCCGTGGATATTTTCCTTTCAGCTCCTCCACTACATCGTGATGTAATTGACCACAGAAGGACAAGTCAAAGAACTTCAATTGAGGACAAGCCTTGCAGACTCTAATATGACAAGCAGTAGTGATTGCAAAGTTGATATATACCTCTTACATAGCACTGTATTAATCAAATATTGTATACATGACCCTTTTACCAACGAATGCTATAAATAATGATAGTTACACTTATGGTATTTAAAGGTATTTTACTGCAGTTAATAGCAACATTGAAGTTATTTATGTCTTATTCATCCAGAACCATCAAGTTTCACTACATTTAATACACACTGCAAATACTCAATGATATATGATTACTGCAACCAGGTGAGAATTAAATTAACTGATGATGAAAAAGAATCTGATGTGTAAAAAGAACTTTAATAAATATATGAATAGGAGATTGACAATAATAAGTAGAAGAATCATAAAATCAGTGAAGATGAACAGCAACAAATTATGGAAATTAAAAATGAAGTAATTCAATTTTATCCAAATGAATCATGCTGAAATAAAAAATATTTGCAGTGTTAAATGTGCAACATTACTGAAAGTTAATAAATTTGGAGAAACAAAATTAAATCATGCAGATGTCTTTATAAAAATATATTATAAAAGATGCCGATTTCTAAATTAAAAATATTATCAAAGATAATTAGGGCAATAGAATAGCAAAAAAATAAGAAAAAAAAAATTAAACAAAAAAAAAAAAAAAAAAAAAACAAAACAAGAAGGAACCAAAAAAAAAAAAAAAAAAAAAAAAAAAAAAAAAAAAAAAATCGTAAGTTGTAAATATTCATATACAGCAAGCTAAAAATTGTCAAATGAGAAACTTCTCTTGAAACAAATACTTGGATACTTTTCTTTCAGCTCCTCCACTACATCCTCATGTAATGGACCACAGAAAGACATATCAAAGAACTTCAACTGGGGACAAGCCTTGCACACTCTAATAAGACAAGCAGTAGTGGATTGCATTCATTGAACCACATATGAATAATCCTGCACCAATCCAAATGCACCAAAAGAGTCACCAAATCTAGGTATGATAGTGAGCTGATATGAATTGGCAAAGGGTCATCTAAATGTGGCCTAATAGCATCCAGTCTCGCTTCTCATTAATTTTTTTTTTTTTTTTTTTTTTTTTTTATGATCTGATTGAACAGAATTTAACTAATTTGTAAACTTGAGAGAAATATAATGCAAACAATTTTTTCTCTCATTATTTTCTGCAGCTAATAAAGAGGAAATGAGGGGGGAATAAGTTTGAAGTTGGACTGGTCAGGTTTCATGTTATAAAAAATAAAAATAAAAAAACAATATAGAGGACGTCCTTGTTCAGGGCAGGACAATAACAAATTCTATATCTGATCGACCTTAATTTTAAAAGGTGATCAGGAAGTATAAAGTTGAAAGCACATATATATATATATATACATATATATATATATATATATATATATATATAATCTCAGCTAAAATTCATACCTGTGCTTCTATTCCAGCTACAAATATGGTGACTTAAAGCTGCTAGTTCTATAACAAAAATTCTCTAACAGTTCATTGAATGTTTCTTTATGGTGCCAAGAATGTTACACAGAAAACAACATTTTAATCTGATACTAGAAATAGCCAGTAATACTAGCAGGGTAACCAGGATTAATGGCGCACATAACATAACTGTCTTATGTATAGAAGCATCTTCTATTTATAAAGGCATACATTTTTTCACACACATAAAGCAGCATATAAATGTAATACAGATGGGTATCATTGATAATCATATCAAGTGTAATTGCATTCAACAATTCCATATTGATTGATAATAACAGAATGTGTATTAATCCAAAATTGGCGATGTTAATTAGTGTCATATAGGAGTTAATTTGTCATACGTAGATTAGTTACCTTAATAGGAAGATAAACATATTTGTAATTAGGTGATCGAATATTGAATGTCTTGGGTATATGTTAAATGGTTAACTTCATTACAAGGAAGTTAACCTAATCCAACGAGGCTGGCTATCTTTCATAACTTTAATGTATTTTCATTTTATTTTCCTCGGGAAGCTTTGCTGATTGGAAATATTATGAAATAAATGTACAAAGTAATATTGTTACATCCCATACCAGAAATTGAGATTAAGAAATCTTTTATTGATCATGGAGATGAGTCAATGCTTTCACAAAGTTACTCAAATATGATGTCATAGTATGACATTCTTATAATCTAGGTCCCACATGCATCCTACTTATGTGTACATTCTATTATATATACAATTAAATATTTAGAAAGATTAGGATGTAGGATTTAAAATTTTGTAATGTGTATTGTCAAATTAACTGCCAACAGTTGTGGGGCAGGAATTGGTTGATGTCATCAGATGTAACTACTGCTAGATGAGGCTTAATGATGAGACTTGTGTTGTACGCATTGAATACAGTTACAGTACAAGACAGTGTGCTGAGCTGGCTAAATGACAGTTACTGAGTTTGTACAGTATCAATTTACATGGTATGTTACACAAACATAATTCAATATAGGTACTGAGACGATCCTGTGACATTTAGAATTCCCAAGATTTCTACTAGGTCCATTCATCTTTCCTAAACTCTCCCTAAAATTACATCAAGAAAATAGTGGGTGGCACAGCACGCTTGGAAGTGGCAGGTAAAGAGGTGTGGACATGTACACCAGAAGGAGTGGACCAGGTGCAGCAGGAGGAGTGGAGCAGGTGCAGCAGGGTATGTGGGCAAAGATAGAAGTGGCAGAGCTAAGGAAATATTCAGGGAGGATAAGCAGCTTCACACAAAGGCAAGAGGATCTCCACAGAACTACTCACTCCAGGTCACTTAATAAGTTCATTCCTAAAACAACTTGCATTCAAGGTTTAATGTATTCTTACACGATTACAGTGAAGTGTTTCAAACAATGACTACCACCTCACACTTCTTGGTTACAAATTTGAATAGACCATTTCATCTCTGTAAAGGCCATAACCATTATATACCTATTCAAAGTTGTGTATGAATATATCGCACAATCTGATTACATCAGAACATTAGAGAATTGACTTACGCTTCAGCTCCAGCTTGAGTCACTCTATTAGTCCCGAGAATGTCAAGTTGTTCTAACTCCTTGCAGTGGGTGGCAAGACAGAGGAGCTGTTCATCGTTTAAAAACCTACAATCATATGAGGAACAATCTCTTGAACTATTTCTCACACAGCACATAATTTTCATTAAATAGAAATACTAGCCCAAACAGTTGGTCAATCGAACGATCTTAAAATATTAGCTGCACCATCAAAATGAGATATATAATCAATTAACCTTCAATGATTGTCATTTGTTTCCTGTTGATATCAGGTGTCGTTATTACTTATCATAGATATACATGAAAATAAACTTACAGGTGATAGAAGGTACACCATTTCATGTCAATGGTGACTCCAGATGCAAGGTAGAGTTAAAGCCTTCATCCTCTAGTGGGAGCACACCTATCATCACCGCCATGAGAACCCAGTGCATGCATCAGCAACGGCAGGGCACTGTCACAACACTGACAAATTAATCCTTCTACTGTGTTGCTGACTTTTACCACCACAAAGTAATCTAACAGCTAGACCACTCTGTCGATTATTGACACAGACCTCTGATAGTGTTAAAGGTCTGGTGGATTGTTTTGAAATGCATATTTGTGACATTTGGAATGAGATATGAGCTGTCAAGTAATGGAGGCCAAGAAAACAGAGCTGCTTCTATCTGATAGCAACTGCAGGGCTGAAATCTGAGTAGAAGCTGTGAAAGGGCTTATTGCCAACAATACTTGCACAAAGAGTGAAACTCACCAATGATGCCTTACCCACAACATCACATCACATCACCACAAACACATCATGCTCTATGCAAGTCTAATGGTCTGAGGAGCACATTACAGTGGTGGTATGTGTGCGTGTGTGGGATGAATTAATGGTGAGACTAACTAACCACATTCCACACATATTATACCCTATTTATACATTCTTCTCATTATCTCAGCTATTGTTGTGCTATATATACAACTTTTGCTTTATTTTATTTTTGGGAGGTTGTGTGGGTTGGGGTGGAATGGAGGGTAATGAAATCATATATTCAACATAATAGGTAATGGTCACCAATATATGCTCAGTCATCGTGTGTGTTCCTGCACTACCATTGTTCATTGCTGTTTCCCATGACAATGTGGAACTGTAAAGACTTTACAGAGGAATCTAGGAATATGACCACATACATGCACGCCACTAGTTAAATGACCCTTTACCAATTCAAATAAGATACACCAATTATTGATTTTTGGACAGCATAAAATCAGTAAATAATTGAGGCATTTGATTTGAATTGGATGACAGCTAAATTAAAGTTGTGGTTCACTTGCTTACTCCTTTCCTTTAATACAGCTGCTTGTTCAAAACTAAAACATATTTACCCTCTGAGTGAAAGGGAAAGTTATTTATTTACTTGAAACCAATTTTCAATGAGGAATAAGAATATCAATAATTGACCACTCATGTAAAATTTTATTAAAACTAATCAACACTGTAATGAAGTAATAAAGGTTAAACAAACAAGAAATCAATAAATTACTGCTTTGAGTCACTACTAATGTGCTTCAAGGCGCAGACTGACCTTGCTGTAGTCAAAAACAGCTTCTTCAGTTTTGGGCATTTGGAGCATATCGTTTCACAGAGAGAGCTGACCTCTAATACTTTACTAAGGGAAAAGAGATAAACATCACTAATTATTATCACTGGAATTATGGATTAATTTAAAAACAACAGTAATATATTTGTTGTATACAGCAACAAATATACACATAAAATAAGTATCTATAAATTATAGTTCTGTATGTGGAGTGAAGCACAATAAGTTAATTAAAAGAAGATTAATTTATTCTATCACGTGTACAGAGTACAAGGTGCAGAAGACCCCGAAATAAACATTCTAATTCTGCTCTAGGGACAATAAAGTGTATTGGATTCTGTAAAGAACTATAAAAAATTTAAAAAATGAAAAAAAACAAGAACCAAAAAAAAAGCAACCAAAGGACAAACAGAAAAAAGGAACTGGCCACTAAGTGATTTTGAACCCAGTCAGTTATTGCATAAGCAGCTGCGATCATGCACAACTGTTCCAGTTGAGGTAAGGCATTAATGTTTGTATTTGTGCCTATTTCGACATGTTAATAAAGTTTTAATACAATTGTTTACCCAATTTCATATATTATCTTAAATGATATTTAATTCCTAACGATAATAGAAAAAAAAAACCCCAATAATTTTCTTCAACGAAATCAAAGGTTTTTGCTCACAAATACATTTTCAAAATCCTAATAATAAAGAGACAATGTCTGTGTACTTTTTTGTCCGGGAATTCCTCCCTGACGTGTGGACCGATTTCGATGAAACTTGGCATAAATATTCTCTATGGCTCTGCTTGCTGACAGAATTTTTTTTTGGGGTTGTTTCCACTCACTACCTGTTGTGGATGCCAGAGTCATTTTTCACACAACACACACCAGCAGGCCTGAGGATCACCAATCTTACAGACTCCATTAACCATCAGGCCTGACAGAAGAACCTCGAAAGAAAAGAAAGAGGTAAACTCTGGTCTGCAGAGAGTAAGAAGGAAAAAATTGAAAGGGAAACCTAGACTGATGGATAGCCACAACCATCACCTGGAGGATGTAAAGCTACCTGCAACCTTCTGAGTGTCATGCCTACTACGCTGCATTCAGATGTATCTCTTGTCATGGAGCTATATTCCTGAAATAATAGTTTATCAACTTGCCAACTGGTGGCAGAATTTTCCTCCCATCTGCAGCCATTCCACACGTATTTATAAAGCATCTATTTTTGAGCAATTCAACTGACATCCCATTTCTCAGGCTCTAGGCCACCCACCTCCATCAACTATTATTAGCCCATTACAGACAGATCAGTCATAGAGGACAGCAATCCTCTGATCCCAGTATTCTAATATGGCCCCTGAGCTCTGGCCAAACAGCACACAATAGGCAGCCATGACTGAGAGGAACCACATGGGGAGTAGATGAACAGGGGAGCTGTGATAGAAGCATGGACGACCAGAGGCAACCGCAACAAAGGACTAAAATTGGTCAGTTATCAAAATGAAATGGATACTTTCGAGCATAAAAACTGTAAAACAAAATGGGAATGGAAGGCAATTGTATGCAACCATGGCTACAGTACTTCCCTATTTAATTACTCATTCTCTATCTCCTGCTGTGTGTGTGCTGGTTTCTGACTTACCACCAGCCAATGTCCAGCTCCTGTAAATTGGGGCAGTTGTTTGCTATGATTTTGATGGTGACGTGCTTAACTATCTTCAACCTCCACAAATCAAGAGAAATCAAATTCCTGGAGATAGAGAACAGGACCATAACATATGAACCAACATATCAAACTAGAAGCCATATATGAGGATGGAGTTCAACAAGCCACATGCACATTTATACTTTCCCCTTTGTACAGGGTTCATGTGGGTCACAGTTTTGCTGACCTCATTTAGGGTATTTAGAGTGACTGAGTGTGTTTACATGTATGTTGTTGTAGGGTAAGTGGATCACTCTAACAATTATAATTTTGTTATTTGTACTTAAATCAATAGTTTAATTGAAATGAGAGAAAACAGACAGACAGAATCATGCACACACACAAGGTTAAAAACAAAACAAAAAAAGCGGTTGCTATTAAATTAAAATTAGTTGAAAACAAAATAAAACAGAAATGATATTGAGGCAAAACAAACTCAAGGAAGGATTAGTGATCACAAAGTTATACTGTTCAATATTACGAGTAGTATCGGTGGTGGAAGCAATTGCCTTCACATTGGAGTATTCAATGCTACACTACAAGCTCAAGCAGAAGATTGAGATATTAGAAGTGCTTAGGGTCATTGTAAGATAGCCAAGATCAATCTAGCAGATCAAACAAAGATCACCTAAAGTGGCACACAAATCAATTAAAGTAGCACAACCTGTTAATAGGGCACTGTATAGAGCCTGTTTTATAAGCTACCCTATGAACCTGTGAGTGTGTCTGTCTGTCTGTTTGTCTATCTGTCCCTCTGGCTGCCTCTCTCGGTCAGTCAGTCAGTCAGTCAGTCAGTCAGTCAGTCAGTCAGTCAGTCAGTCAGTCAGTCAGTCAGTCAGTCAGTCAGTCAGTCAGCCTATATTCACATAGCCATTGAGTTACACAAAACTGACAATGGTGAGAGCTGATTGCGATCAGAATAGATTGTTATTTACAGAATGTGATGATGTAAGTTAATGTGTCCCTAATTGAGTAAATTGACTACACCAATATTGGTGCATGTAGCAGGATGATGATGATGGTGTGTGTGTGTGTGTGTGTGTGTGTGTGTGTGTGTGTGTGTGTGTGTGTGTGTGTGTGTGTGTGTGCGCGCGCGTGTATGTGTACCTGTGTAATTAGTTGATGGTTCATTGAATGTGTTATTAATAATATTTCCATCCCCATTGGAGGGAAGCCAACCTATTTAAAGGAGGCTGACGTCTAGAGAGTCTGGACTCAAGTGCAAATAGTAGAAGTCTTGCATTTTGGTGTGTGAAGTTCTGATCAAACAGAACCTTTAATCATATTTCAACTCACACATTCTCCATGGTGTTAAAGCTACAAGATTTGGTATCAAGAATGTGTCACATTTAGTGTCACTGGTGCCTACTCTGGTCCAGGAATGAAGTTGCCATTGTGTGTGGTGGCTGTGATTAGGTCAGCTACTTTGGGGGGGGGGGGGGGGGGTGGGGGCTAATGCCTGACACTTTTTTTTTTTTTTTATCACTGTGACAACTATTAATATGTAGGATGAGTGGGTGGTGGATGGGTCATTGAGCTGATGTTACATGTTAGGACATTACTTGAGATTTATCAAGCACGCACACAGATCCTTCACGAGGTCCAGGGACTGGCTGTAGGGCAGATCATTATCAAAGTAGGAACCCCCCAAGTTTAAGTGCTCCATTTTAGTACACATCCTATAGAAACAAAGTTGAAAATATAATCAACAGCTGCACAGAGGAAGCCAGAAAATAGCCAATACCTACCCAATATTTTGGAAGGTATTTCTATCCAGATGCATGCCATAGAGGTTAAGTCTCTTCAAATTGTTCATCTTTCCAATGGGATCTAAAGAAGCTTCCTTTAGCTGAGTACATGACTTCAGATCCAACTCTAATTAAATGGGAAAAGTGTTATAGATTCAACTCTAATTGGAAGAGAAAATTGTTTTAAACATTGTTATTTGTTCGTCATTCTTGCTGTATATTATTCACTCATGCTTATAATAGTTACCTGCCAGTTTAGTACACACTGTAGCAATGGTTTCCATGGAGTGTTTGGTAAGGTATTGACAACAGGAAAGTCTAAGTGTCTGCAACTCACTCCCACACTCATCCAGGAACCTAAACAATTAAAGCAATATTACAATATTACGGTACATATATGAACAAAAACACCAAACACTAATTACTGTCATTAACATGTAAACGACATAACCATACAGAGACAAAGTACATGTGTACACAAAACCAAAAAAAAAAAAAAAAAAAAAAAAAAAAAAAAATATATATATATATATATATATATATATATATATAAACATTTTTAAATAAAAAACATACCACAAAAAGTAAAAATGTTTACGAATACAAAAAAAGAGGTCCTTTTCTTATCCAAACATCTTGAGAGTATTGTCCAGAATTGGACTGCCACTCTAGACAATTTATAAGCTACTAACTTAAAGGGTAACTGAACTGGAAATTTTTTTTTTGTGGAAATTTCTAGATCAATATTCATGAAGAAAACTTAGCTAGAAAATTTTACTTCCTGTGGGGGTGTAACTATTCATTGACGTCACAAGGGGGACAGCTGCAGCTAAATCTCAATTGGAGTGATACACTTCTTCAACAAACTTCAACAATTTCTGGAATTGGGAGGCCTAATTCTGCCAGTAAGTCCAGGAGTGGCAGCAGTACATCGGTACTTAGTGAGATAGCAACTGCAGAAGAGCTGCGGAGTAGCTGATCTGAAGACCCAGCTCTTCTGAAGGAACATGTGAAGAGTTCCCTTTGGAGAGTGCAATAATTTCCATAACTTCAGAGCCTAGTGACACTGATTCCTTTGTAGCCTCATTCAGCTCTGATTCAGGTAGCTAGCTAAGTATGGAATTGACTTGGCTAGCAACTGCCCTGGGGTATTAGCTATAAATGTTATAACCTAATGGAGAAAGAACAATTACACAGTTTGCTATATAGTTAGCTAGCTATTATATATCTAGCTCGACACCAATAATGGCAAGCTAGCTAGCAAGTATTACCATGACAAATCAAAAAATCTTTGATCCTCATTTTCTGTAGCTATAAATATAGCTGGTTATTGAATATCTAGCTCCACACCAAAAATAGCCAAAGCTAAAAAGTATTTTGCAAATAGCTATATTTTATCATGACGAATCAGAAAGTCTTTGATCCTCATTTTGTGTACCTGAATCAGAGCTAGATGAAACTGAAGAGCAGTATCAATAGGATCTGGAGGTATGAATAATTATTTTACTCTCCCAAGGGACAGATTTCTTCACTTATTCCTTCAGATTCCCTACTCCACAACTCTTTTTTTAGTTGCTATTGTGCTAGAGGTCAATGTGCTGCTACCAATCCTGGACTTACCGGCAGAAATCTTCCTCCTCTAACTGGAGGAATTGTTAAAGTTTATTGAAGAAGTTTATCACTGACACAGGATCTTGTGATGTCAATGAAGAGTTACACCCCTGCAGGAAGTAAAATTTTTAAGCTTAGTTTTCTTCATGAATATTGGACCAAAATTTTCCAACATTTTTTTATACCAGATTATGCATCAAGGACAACAAACTAAGATAATAAATTTTTTTTTCCCAATAGAGTTACCCTTTAACATGATAATTTCACTTAGAAAATGATTGAACCTTATTGCTGCCACTGGTATTGTAGTTGAAACACATGCTACACCCACTTATACCAGCTAATAATCCTAAGTGGTTATAACAGCAAAGTACCTGATGAAAGCACCTTCAGTCAGCTGCCCCCCACCACCTGTCCAGGAGAGGTTGAGTTTCCTGAGGTAGACACAACGGCTCCTGAGGCCCTCCAGGGCCACATCATCCACCTGCACAGACACACCAGGAGTAGAAATTAATGGGTAATGACCAACATGGCTATCATTGTTATTGATGCAAGGAGTGATTAGCTGTGGCTATTACCCTTAGCATTACTTGCAAGACCCTGCATCAAGGTTCCTGGTCTCTATATTCTAAAATTATTCATTGTTGAACACACATGAGCATGCATGAGCAAGCACACACACACCCACATGCATGCATGCACCCACCCACACACACGCACGCACCCACCCACCCATACACACACCACACACACAGGTCAGAAATATAAGCAATAGTAAATAGTGCAGCTTTGAATTGATCACGCCAAC
>OZ017788.1:4342664-4468241 GCA_963969325.1 Lycopodina hypogea
CTCTTGGAATAATAGGTGAATATTTTGAATAATAGGCACAGGTTATGTTAAATTATATATACTCATATAATAATAAACTGAATTTACTTTTATGCTGAGAATAATGTTGGGAATGATGTCTGAAAATTACAATAATAGGCAATATTTTTTGAATAATAAGCAATTTTTTAGAATAATAGGTAAAACTTATTAGAATCATAGAATAGAATAATAGGTAAAATTTTAGCATATTTGAGCAATGGCTACTATCCCCTACTCACCCACAACCTGATCGCAATAGACTAAAACCTCAGACCTGACCTACTTACCTCAAACCTCAAACCTGGTCACAGTTACCAATTGCTTTGAGCTGGGATTACAGGCTAATCTGTTTGAACTTTTTTTTTTTTTTTTTTTTTAAGAGGAATTTTCTTCCATAAATTTGTTATTGGGTTTTCATAGGAAGCAGAGAAGTAGTGAATAATTAGAGCATTATTATGGTGGACTTGTGACTATAGCTGAAGATCAGCATATTAGTCCTCCAAAATTGCTCAGGAATAATTACAGACTTCCTTTATGAAGAGGTGATGACTGTGGTCCTCACCATCTCTCTT
Organism: Lycopodina hypogea; assembly: GCA_963969325.1. Lineage (NCBI taxonomy): Eukaryota > Metazoa > Porifera > Demospongiae > Poecilosclerida > Cladorhizidae > Lycopodina > Lycopodina hypogea. The sequence goes on from OZ017788.1 coordinate 4,343,258, forward strand.
CACTACACACACAAGAGTATTATGGGAAGATATAGTGTCAGGCCTGTGATTAACTCCTGCAGGAATTTCGAGATCAATTTGACCAGAAACAAATTTTACTTTTAGTATTAAATCTTAAGTCTGTCTTAATGGAAGCAGGGAATGGAGAAAAGTTTGAAGTTTCACTAGAGGTGGTTGATAACTCATTCTTCAAGTAAGATACGAATTGTGACAAATTATGAGTAAATGACCTCTACTTTGTAATATGATTTAACATTTTAATCCCACAGCCAGCAAGTTAACAATCATTTGCAGATTTCTAACATCAGTTGGAGGTTTTCATACTTGATAGCAATTTTGTGCATTTCCTTGTGTCTGTCTGTGTTTGTTCTGTAACTCCTCCCACATTTTTTTCACAGATTAAAATGAACATTTTTGGACAAATGTAGCTCAGCCCATCTATGATAGTCCAAAAATATCCCCCCCTCCCCTCTTAAATGGCCCCCCTAGCCCTAGCTCTAGTGGAGAAAAACAAACAAACAACAAATTATCCATACAAAAAGAGCTCACAAAATTCATTGCCCAAGGTAAAGTTCTTTCAAGGCAAAGAAGGTGGAATTAGCATCAATTTACAGCTGCCACAATTGGAAGTGCTGTATAAATAAATTGGTGGGCTTTCTGCAACTGCCTGTGAGTCTGTAACTCTCTGAGCTGGGAGCTAAATTAAAGAAAGAATAGATAAAATAGAAATTTGGCTGGCTAAGTTTTCATTGCCATTATTCTTTAAAACAGCAGAGATATAAAAGGGCTTCACAGCTGTACTAAAGAGAGGACAAACTGCTTGTTCAAGCACCTGCCTTGGGGAAAAATAAAATTATGAGTGGAATTGAATGAAAAAAAAAAAGGACAGCAACAATAGTACATGGTATGAATCTCATTAGCTAATCTTGTGAAGTTGATCTTTCTTGCTCTAGAAATTAACAACTTGCTGAGACAAGTATAGAGAATTTAGAACCACCTCCCTTCAAAAGAAAAACCAAAAAAAAACAACAACCAAAAAAACCCTCTTTTTTTTTGGTTGATTGTTAATAAGCACATGTGGGTGTGGGAATGGGTGCAGGTTTTCATAGCCACACCACAGGAAGTTGCTTTGGCTACCAAAAGCTAATAAAAAACCAATCATGCCGAAATTTGGCATGTGGTCTCCAAATACCTGGGTAAACATTATTGATCACATTGGGTGTGGTTTGGCCACACCCACAGGAAATATATTTAACTATCAAAAGCTAATTAAAGACCAACCAGGCCGAATTTGAGTGGCTTCTAAAATGTTTCATGTTGACATTGGCCAGGGTACCACTAGGCATATGCTGCTAGTGTATTTATAAAGTGAGATACACAGGTCAGTATTGAAATTTTATTATCTATAAATGCCAGCCATAACATTATATTCTGCTACATTCATGTTTCATAATGTGGCGAGTGAAGGGTAGACATAGAGTAGGACTGATAAGACTGAATGAAAATGTATGACAAAATAAAATTAGAGATTTTTTTTTTTTTCACGTTTTTTTTCACGTTTTTTTAAAATTATTACTATTTTTTTTGTTGAGAATTTATGAGAGGTTAAAGTGGAATTGATGTGATTCTAACTGGTGTGAATAACTTCACTTATTTCAGATGTTGTTTGTTCCATAAGTGAAAACAAATGCTAACTAGAGCTACAGTTGAAACATAATTAAAAAAAAAAAGAAAAAAAAAGAAAAGAAAGAAGATGACTGAACTTGCTCTGAGTAGCTACAGATAAAATAGAATTTAACTAGCTAGCTTGCTTCATATCAATTATTGAATGTAGAAAAAGAAAATTTTATTCATGAGTATAAGGTATGTTCACATGGTACAGAGAAGAAAGAAGAAAATTTATTTAGCCTTTTTTCTTTTTTCTTTCTTCTTTCTTCTTTTTTTTTTTTTTTTGTCCACGTCTTTAATATTCTCTAGGAACATTTCCTTGCGCTTTTCTATTAAAATTTAATAGGAATCTGTAAAGAGAAGAGCAGTTGAGTTTGTGCTCACTTGGCCCCACCCACACCATTAGTTGGCGGTTTTTTGAACTTCCCAATCTCTGTGCAAGGGACAGTACTTCCTCTCTCTCACACCAGCTGTTGCCCTGGGGGAGTTTCAACCTCTGGAATAGTTGGGAGTGGAAGGCCAAGTAACTTCTGTGTCATCTAGTAATGGCTGAACAGGAATCCTCCTCTAATTGTTTTGAAAGTCTGAATGGCGTGCCCAAAAGCAGGATGCCTCTGGAAATTCAGGTTTGCCTCCATTAAAATATGGCATTTATAGACAAGTAACTTATTTTTTCTGTGTATGAATAGCTACATCTGATATTGTGTTAATTTTTTTCCAGAAAAAAAAGAAGAAAGAAACAACTATAAAAATTAACTCCATCAGCCAACTGTTAGGCTAGCTGCCTGTTAGTTAGTTTGGTTTATTTCATCCATTCAATTCAATTGTATTTAAATTTTATGCATCCCAGCTTAAATTATTTACACAACTCCCATGAATTATAATTTGATTAGATTATTTATACAACTCCGTGATAATTTTATTCAAATGTATAGTACAGTTGGAGTAGTTTTAATGATTGCATACAAATATAAATATAAATGCAAATATATATATATATATATATATATAAACAGCACCCAATAATTTTAGCAGTGTTAGCTATTATTTTTCACTTAATGTCACTGCCAAGAGTACCATAAGAAGTATAGAGTATTGTCAGACCTCGGATACATTATATATATACACTTTGGTAATGGTCGTCACTGCTGCTGCATCTCAGGATGAAACCATCCCTGCAATAGCTTACCAACAGAAATGTAATGTTTGTGTTGACTCAGCAGGTTTTGTATGCAGTTGTTTTTCTTGATGCCTGGTGTTCTTGGAGTGCCCATGATGCTAAATGCCCACCAAACTCCCAGTATGGGATGCATAGTGGCTACAAGGGTCATCTATCATACATCTTTAATTTCGTTTGGTTTGTCTTGGAATCTAGATTTGTTTCTGTCTCACATAATCCCATAGCCGATGAGTAATTTTAGTTGTCTTGGTAACCACTTAGGCACTGTCAGTCAGTGCTTGTATATCGACCATTGTCTCTGTCACCAAGCAGGCAACTGGGTGTTGCCATGAAAACCAATGCATTGCCATTAGATGCTTTTGGAGACTAATTATGTGTACTATTGAATAATAAGGTGTTGCCTTTTTTAATTTTACAATTAAATCAATCTAGTATCTAGCTCAATTCATTAGTATTCCCATTTCTAACATGGTGCAATATTTGGGAAGTTCTGGTGAAGTCTGGCAATTTTTGGTCCTTATATGATAATGACATATTTCATGTGTACGGTTGAGGTAAGGGGTTCAGGGCAGTGGTTTCTGTTGTCCAACTCCCTCCCCCTCCCCCTCCCTCCATTAAGCCAGAGATCACCCAGACTGAAATGAACGTCCCTTGGCCAGCTTCCTTATGGTAAGGCCTTGAACAAGATGTAGAGTTAGAGTCATCATGGAGGATTAATAATTGCCAACTAAGTGAAGGTGAAGGTGTTAACCCTTTACCTGGTGGACATTTGTTGCATAACTTCCCATTCAGTTGCACTGAAGGAAAAACCTTTACCAACTCATGAAACAATTCTGGTGGACCTTGAATTTGTTCTAGAATAGGAGAACTGACCAGACCAAAGGTCCACCCACTCAGTGCAGTCCCTGCAGTGCGGTGTGGTTGATGTTGCTTGACATAGTGTGTGCATGTGGTCATTCTTCAGCTGCTGTGTGTTTCCATATTTGGCAGGTTGAGGGATACAAATAAACAGTATGGTCACTTGTTCTCTTTTTGTTACAGAGTTGTAACCACAGTGGGAGACACAAACTGGGTACACACACACACAAAGAGCTATTTATAAGTAGATTATGAGCTGTTAATTGGTGGAATAAAGTCAATATAGAGCATAGTGTGTTAATTGAAGGAGGAAGTGAAAAACCTACAGTGACACAAATATGATCAATTACGTGCATTTCCTCAAATTCAAATTCTTTATTTTTCAATCTCCTGCAACTTTTAGGCACAAAAATAGACTTAATTCCAACTGTCTCTTCATCTTCCTGGACAGGGTTGCCAGGTGGTTGGAGTCAACAGAGACCAAAATACGAATGAATTAGACCAAAAGAGGCCATCCCAAACTTGAAAGAGGCAAAGGAGATAAAAAAATAGAAGCTAATAGGTTTTAATGTGTTAAACTAATTCTAGTAACTCCTGAACTTTAGTGATGCAGTTAACAAACCAAACATAAATTGAAAATCAATTGATACAATGGGTCGAACACCCACACACTAATCAAGTATTGTGAAGTAGCTCAAGGACTGGCTTACCATTTACACATTCCAAGAGCTCTAGTTGAAGCAATCGTGCATTAAAATATAGTACCCAAGGGTTCCTGAATAGTATATAATATTTGCTATTTATTTTATTTCATGTATTTAGTTTATATTCCATGGCTGTGGCCAGAGATATATTATTCATCTATTTGTAATACTTATTTATTTCATTATATTCTTAATTAATTGAATTCATTCATTTCTAAATAAGAGCAGTGTAATATTATTTATTTATTTAAATTTATTCTTAATTAACTTGAATTAATTTAGTTCAAATTATCAAAAACCATTCAATTCATGTTTACAAGACCACTGAAGTTCAGGAGTACCCTAATTTCAATTTATCAAGCATGGAATTTAAAGACCAGCATTAAAATTTGATATGTTCCAGCATCACATGAGCGTCTTCTTCACTGTTCGTTCTGTACAATGTGTCTATCGTAAACAGGTCAACATGGCTTTAGTGGGAACAAAGTTTGCACATAATATAATCCTTTGAAGTATAAATTGGTTCGGATACAAAAGATTGCGTCCAGCTTTGATAGTTTCAATCTGTTTCTCAATTATTATTATTATTTTTTTGTGAATGTAACATTTAAAAAAATCTGTTGAACAATGGTATTCGAAATGGGTATTATAAGGCACTATAAGACATAGGCTGACAATTCTAGGAATAGTCTACCAGCACAATCCTTGTACTGACTGCAGGAAGCCCACAATATCACAGAGTCTAAAGGCAACTCTTCCCAATCCACCAGTCTATTATCTCTGTACTGTTAGTGAATTGAATCAATGTTTGCCCCTTGTAGCCCAGGCATGGGTAGATCTTTGAACTAGGTCCTGTTGCTTGGAGCAAGCATACTAAGTTGTGCAAAGGAGGACAGTCCCTTGAAGAGTCCCTTGTTGGTAAGTGGGCATTGTTCAGTTTGAGCCAGGCACTCCAGTTTGGCACTACTTTTTCACCTCCTCCACTCTTGGAATAACTCTCTATCTCTCTCCTTGCGGTGCAATCAGTTAGAGTGCCTCTGAATCAAAGGAAGCCCCAAGTTGGATTAAGGAAAGAGTGTTTTCTTGCCTTGCTTATCTAGCACCCTCTTTTTTATACTTTGGTGGAGATGGTCAAGAGATGGAAAGAGTTTTTCTGCTGAGCTATCATCAGTCTGAAATATCTTGTATACCTGCTCAAAAGTGCAATACCACTGGTGTGGGTGTGGCAAGAATGAAATAAAGTCCGAGGGTCATATCCAGAAATATGTTCTTCAAGGTGCTTATCTCGTAGCCAACATCTTGACTCTGACCTGGTACATTGATGCAGGAGGGATAGGCTTGTAGGTGGAACCAGTTGCCACAGATGGATTTTAGCACTTTGCCGCAGACCAGCCACCTAGTCTGACAATACTTTGCGAATGTAGAGAAGGTCTCACCTCATTCCCTTCCCCAGCGCTCATAGTAGAAAGGAAAAAAAAAGAGTCTTGTTGCCTTCTCTCCTTAGTGTAGAATTACTGAACCACTTTAGTATTCTTGACAACAGATAACCCACTGAAGATGGAAAAACCTCAAAACTGTATTTTACACAAAGGACTAAGCTCTGACAAGTACGTTTCAGTAGTATGCAATTTGCTGAGACTGCATGCAGGTGAGACCACACCGAGTCGTGTACACCAAAGTTAGATGAAGCTCCAACGCATGAGAATGCTATGTAGTCAGACTACTGCAGTCTAAGGTCTGACACAGTCTTCTTCATGGCCTCAAAGACCGCCTCCCCAGTGGCTTGTATAATGCTCAATAGTCCAACTAACCCTGTCACTACAGCTCTCTGGGATTCACTGAAATATCGGATTAAAATGCACACAGCTCTCTGTTGTAGAGTCAGTGGTTTAATTTAACAAAAAGAACTTGGAACCACTTACATCATTCACCAGCTGCTCACGGAGACAGGGTCCCACCACTTTCTAATTAGTGCAGAACACTTCGTTCGATGTATTGTCATCTTTGACGATGGTGAGCCACCCTCCATTAGGTACCAGTATCTCACTTAAATGGTTCACAGTTTGAATGGCACCATGACAGCATACACATACGGCCAGTTCCAACTCTGCCCCATCACTTGTGTGGACAACTTCTTTTCAATGAAATAGCCTTAGAGATACACACTGATTTCTGTTTCTGACAGTGTGTGTCTGACCATTCATGCTTCTTCAAATTGGTAACTTTTGGATAGATTCTGTCCTGATAAGCTTGCAAAATGAATTCTGGGGGTCTCCAGGACCAGTAGTAGCTTCTTTATTTTTTCACCCAAAGGAAATTCCTTTTCCAGTAAAGATTTATACCTTTGGCCAAGAACGTACTCAGTGTGGGCATAGCTCATCACTCTCACACTCACAGATGTCAAAGGAAAAGAAAAAGGAAAAGGAAAAGGAAAAGACTGGTTTAGCATGTGTAGCACACAGCAACACAGCACACGTGTCTACAAGGACTCTTACAATATTCTAAATCACACCTACGAAAGAAGTGATTTTGCTACCCATAGCAATGATATTAATCTAGATGATGTCAAGCGTTATCCTAGAAAGTAGAAACTTGAAGTCAGTATTGAAAATAGATTTCAGTCTGGCCTCCTGCAATTTTATTTGTAGTCTAAACAGAAAAAAGGAGACCCTTTTTGTGTTTTTTCTAAAGAGTCCAACCTGGCAACCCTGTTCCTGGACCATGTGGCTTCTGGTTTGGTAAGATGTATAAATAGCCTTATGCGAAAGAATTTACCATGTGTTTACACAAGACCACAGCCACCACGTTACTTCTCACTGGATCTTATCAGTATTTTACCAATAATGAAATCATAATGGAGTTATTGTGAAGTGCTTAAGGTAGAGCATTAAAATATTTTTTGTACTTGTAATAATTTTTTTCCAGATGCATAGGAAAGCTTTGTCTCATACTTCCACTATATGTGATCATGAGACATCTTCCCTACACCAGTGGCATCCAGGGGAGGGTGTAGATGACATATACCCCCTCCTTTCTTTCTCCTTCCCCCCCCCCCCCCTTAAAAACAGCAACGACAAAAATAAGCACATGCCAGAAAACACGAAATAGGCAAAAAAAAAATTCCACAGCTGCATCAATAGGTGTCACCTCTCCCACCACACAGAGCCAGCTGCCTTATCCAGCTGCTGGGTGAGGCATAACTGGCATAGCATGGTCTAGGTTTAGCTACAGCGAGTGGGTTATGCTTGATACATTTCAAGCTTATTCAAAGGAATGGAAGCCCATCAATCACTCACTTGAGAGATAGTTTTCTTAACTTTGATATCCTTTACCAAATACTACTATTTCATTGTTGCATTTGTAAAGGGCCTAGCTAAGTGAGACCAGAGAGAGAAAGAGAGAGGGAGAGAGGGAGGAGAGAACTGGTTACACAAGAGTTGCTTGCAGTGGAAGATCTGAAGGCGAAAAAAAAGGAGGAAGAATTTATGCAACTCTTTCGTAAACTAACTGTTCAGTAGAATTTAACCAGCAAAGTGCTAGCCATGAACCCCTGTACTTCGTGCCCACGCCCCTTTTTTATTGCTACTTTCTGGATCCACCACTGTACACCTATGAGATTTGAAAGACACTGAAAGTTTTGGGTGATGTGTGGTATCGTTTATCAAGATCACAACATCCTGCCTGGCCAGTGGCCCATTACAAGACACACAAGGAACAGGAACAGTATCTTGGGAGTTGTAGCAGACCCCAAAATAGGGGTATGAAGCAAGAGAAGGACTTTGCATCTTGTTCTAATGGAATTAGGGTGACATTTATAATAAGAAAGTCTGTCTCTGTGTGTGATGGTCACTTACACAGTTAGCACGTGAATGTGGCAGTCTAGAAGGAGAGTACGTACAACATTGAGGAGTAGATATAATTATAGTTACATCTCCTCAATGTAAATGATTCTTTGATTCTTATTTTTTCCTTCCATTAGTTTAAAAAAGAGGCTATATTAATCAGTGGTGACCATCATTCTTGAACCAGAGAAATTACAGTAAGAAATTTTGACAGTAAACATTTGCTCATATTTTGGAAGAATAATTTAAAGAGTTTAGTTAGCTCAGGACGACACAACGCAGACTCCCCTAGACTATTTTGGCCACACATTGAACCTTGAACCCTTCTAGTACTATGATAACATACACACACCCCAAAACATTTCCATAAGTCCTTCACATCTTTCGAATAAGGTAATTTGTTGTTGTTGTTTTTGGGAGGAATTTTACTTATTATTATTTTTGTTTGCAGTTAAAGTATATTTTATTTTAAGCTAAATGTCACTATCAATTAATTAAGTTGAAATTATAAAGTATTTTAAATTCAATATTTTGTTATCATAATGTGTCTTTGAATCTTTTCTGTTCAGGAACAGATCTTCCGGAATGAAATGGAATTTACAAGACTTCTTTCCCTGAAAAACTTTGAAATTGTTGAGCTGAAGGTTGAGCATGAAAATGTTTTAGCTGAAAACAATGAAAAATGGAGGACCCGTCTTGAAGAAGCGGTAAAAAGGAGCAGGGAAGAATTAGAAAATAGTTTTACTGACATTATTGATCAGCTGACCTTGAGCCATGCTGAAGAGCTGAGGAAGAGTGAGGCCCGCAGAGTCAAGCTGGAGGGGCAGATCCAAGAGAAGAACGCGGCGCTTGAGACGAACAAGAGGGCACTGGAGTCACTGACAAATGATTGTAAACAGCATTTGGACATCTTGGAAGGCTGTAAAGTCCCCTACCTCCACCAGATCATGCAGTTGAAGGGAATTGTTACGACACTTGAAGTTTCAATAGAGTGTGCTTCTCAGCTTGATGTAAGGGATGGCGATGGACAAGATAAAGATGGAAATAGACAAGACAAGGAGTTCACTGAAGAGGTTAAGATTTGTGATGACGAGGGGTCCGTTGTTGAGATTCGTGATGATGAGGGGTCCGCTGATGGGGTGAACATTTGTGATGACGAAGAGTGTGCCGATGGGGATAATATTAGTGATGATGAGGAGAGCACTGAGTGGCCTCAAGCTAATGCCAGAGAGGTCAGAGAGGTCAGGCTGGAGTTGGACTGTGCTCTAACTGAAGCCAGTGAGATGAAGATCAAATATGACGAAGCTATTGCTGACATCAGCTGTTTGAAGCTTGAGAACGAGAAAGCCGCCACAGATGCCTGTGACTTGAGGCTCGAACTGGAGAAGGCCATCGAGGAAGTTTCCAAGGTGAATGCAGAGTGTGATCTTGTGTCTACTGAGCATGCCCAGCAGGTGAAAGTTATACAACAAAATGCAAGTGCTCAGAAGGAATACGAACAGAGAGAGAAAGTGCTTCAGTGAGTTTGCAGCTGCTGATGTTTCTATGTTGTGTTTGGATTTATGTTCTATATCTATTGTGATGTCTATTGAAGGGTGGAGTTAAAAGGGGCCCAGGATGAGTTGTCTGTCAGACGTGACGAGATCACCAGACTCTGTCAGGAAGTGGCTACCCTCAGGCAAGGCCTGCTTCATATGCAGGAAGAGATAGACAAACAACAACCGCTTGAATCTGTTTTGGAGGAGGTGAAGTGTGTTAAGCAACAACTAGAGGATGTTCAGAAACATAATGAAACTCTTCTGGAAGAGAACCAGTCATTGCAGCTATCTGTGGAAACCTTGGAGGACCTGCAAAAGACTTCATTGCCGCAGGTCGAAGCCACCCAAAGTGAGCTCGGAGTTCTAAGGAAGAAGGGGGACAGCCTCCAAGATGAAGTTATCAGCATGAAGTCAGAGCATGAAAGTCAGGTAAATTAATATCTGGCCATTTCTATCATTGTCACTTAATTAGTTGTGATGCCATCCTATGTTTTAGCAACTATTTTACTCCCTCTAATATATTCCCTTCCTCCTCATAAGTTACAAGTTACTTTGTATTGGTATATTGTTGAATGATTTGTCATGCGTGATCTCATAGGAACGACTAATTAGAGAAAGAGATGCTGCACAGATAGGCCTCTTACAAACTGAGTGCACATCTGCAAGGGCTGGAGTCCAGGAGCTGAAATTGGAGCTGGAACATGAATCTGTTGAAAATGTCCAGCTCAGAGCATGTGATAATGATCTCAAAATGGACCATGATTGTGTGACTGACACACTGAAGCTTGATTGTGAGCGTGTGTGTGCTGAAGCTGTTGATGATAGACTTGAGTGTGATTGTGTAGTGGGGCAATTGCGTGAGGAAATACTAACACTTGAACGTCAGTCGTGCGAAGAAGTAAGTAAGCTCTTGTGCCAGTGTCATCGGGTTGCTACGGAAGCCCACAGCACCAGAGTGGAGTTCACATGTGCAAGAGAAGAGGTTGAAAAGCTTCGAACACAATGTGAGCACATGGCAACTGAGCATACAAAAGCACAGAGAGCAATGGAAGAAGACCTTGCTTGTGCAAAGATGGAACACAAAGAAGTACAGCTTGTGGTTATGTAAGTTTTAATAAGAGCAGCTGTAAATTCCTTTCAATTAATTAACATTGTGACTGGTATTAATTTTTTTAATTATGTTTATTGTAATATAGCACATTACAGAACAATGTGGTGGCCTTGGAGAACCAATTAGAGAATAGCCAGAGGCAGTATAATGAAGCTTGCCTGGAGTCTGAGAGATTGAAGAGTGAGAGTGATGGCTTGAACCGTGAGGTGGTCACTCTGACAACTGCAGGAGGCAGTGAGAAAATGGAGCATGAGGAGCAGGTCAGTCTTAAGTTATTCAATGTAGCTACTACTTGACTTGTCTGACCACTAAATTAAGGTTGCATAAACAATAGAAGTATTAATAATAAGTATTTCTTTGAAAATTACTGGTTCTGCTTGTGATTTTTTTGAAATAGTCATTTGACAACTATTCCTCACGATTAGAAGCATTGTCTAATCTCACCAACCCCTCCCCCCTCCCTAATATTTAGAAATAGAATGCAACCAAAATGCATACTTTATCTTGGTGTGTGTGTGGAAGGGGGGGGGGGGGGGAGGTATTGAGAAAATTTTCTTTCTCTCCCTCCAATAAAAAGGAAAAGATTAAAAGTAGTAATAATGAAAGTTGAAAGAATAGGGTCCAAGTCCACAACTGTTCTTATCAATTTATTTCATTCCTCCATTATTCACTTAGATCTTTGATGAAAAAAATGAAAATGTGTACTATAATAGCCACAAAATTAGTCAGACCATTGCTTCTGTAACGCACACTTACACTCCTGTTATTTTCAGTTGCAGGTGCTAAGGAGAGACCTAATGGGGCACATAGACAGACTTCAGGTGGATCACGACTGGGCAGTTTCTGGTATGGAGCAACTGAAGCTGGATCTGGAACGTGAAACCAACTCCAACCTCCTTCTCAGAACCAACTTTGATCGTACCAACAAAGAACTTCACCAAGTTAGTGTGGACAACGAACTCTTGAGTTCTGAAGCCAGGAAGTACAAAGTGGACCTCGACCATGCCATGGCGGATGTCAACCAGTTGGAGGCAGAGTGTGAGCGTGCCAATGCTGAAATGAGGAGGTTGCAGGTGCAGTGTGACCTCTCTGCCATAGACGCCAGGAATGTGAAGGTACAGTACGAGCTGGTATTTGAGGATGCCACAAACCTGGAGGAGGTGCGTAACAGGCAAGCCCAGCGGCTCATGGAGGTGGAGCTATCTCTCACAGATGTACAGTGAGTATTTGTTTGTGCGCTTAATTAAAGCAGCATTTTCAGCTATTATTAAATCACTTTTTAAAAATTAAAACATTATTTTTTAAATTTATTCTTAACAATTGTTTTTAAAGTTCATGTTTAGAATCGTTAAAAAATTCCAATCTTTAAATTTTTTTTATATTTAAAACAACAAAACAAAAAAATATAGTAATTTTAATGGTTAAATTACTTTTTTAAGAGTTTATTTATTTATTTATTTTTTCCCCTTCTGCACTAAATGTATCTTTCTTCTATTATTGAAAGATTGGAAATGGCTCGTGTCAACGAGGTGCTGTCGTCTAAATTGGACGAGAACAACAAACTGTCGGCCCAAGTCAATACCCTCCAACACAACCTTCAAGAAACCGGGCCCATACTGGACCATCTCCTCCAGCTCGACTCTGTCCAGCATGAAGTGGACAAGGTAAAGCAGCAACTGGGCAAGGCCCAGGAGCAGCATGAAGCCACTATGGGAGAAATGAAATTGTCACAGCTCAAAGTTTCTACCCTAGAGGACCATCTAAGGCATTCTCAACGGATGAATGAGGTGTCACAAATGGAATGTGTTGACTTGAGAAAGGAGAGGGAGAAGCTACTAGACCAGGTTGTCACTATGAGAGAAGATGTGGAGAGACTGAAGCAACACCATAGTCATCAGGTGCATTCCTAATTAATCAATTTTCTTGTAAACTCATTTATAATGTTTGGTGCTCTAGGTCGGGAAATCATAGGAGTGTTGCCTTGAGGGAATCAGTGTTGACTTTCAACCAATATAGACTGAACCCACTTTTGTAATATGTACCATGGATAATATTATTTCCCTTAACTATTTGATTCATGACATTTTCCTACAAGACCACTGTCTTAATTATGAAACTCCTCTAACTGTGCAATATGTTCAAATATGGAGCGTACACATGACATTGTATGTGATTTTTCTACTATTAAATAACATTCACACTCAAACTAAACAACAGCCTTACAAGTTGATATGAGCAAGTTCATAGTCAGTGATCATACTATTATCTGCACCTAAATATGGTAAATGTCTCTCTGAGTTTGTTTCTCCAACTCCTCCAGAGTTTGATCAGGTACCCCCACATTTTTTTGGCATCCCAAGATGCTAAATATCTCCTTTTTTTTTTTCTTTTTGAAAATTCACTATTTCCTACTCTTAATCTATCTTTTTATTTTGTTAAATTTGTGTTGGTTTGTTTTGTGGTGGTGTAGATCCACACCTCAACTGAAATGAGAGCTAGGGTGAGTGTTAGTGGCACAAGTTTTCCCGGAAATTATGATCCATTACTACCCCCCCTTTTTTTTTTTTTTTTTCTTTTTTTTTCTTTTTTCTTCTTTGCCTCCCCTTTTTTTTCTTCTTTGCCCCTCTTTTTTTTCTTCTTTGCCCCCTTTTCTTTTTTCTTCTTTGCCCCCCTTTTTTTTTCTTCTTTGCCCCCCTTTTTTTTTCTTCTTTGTCCCCTTTTTTTCTTCTTTGCCCCCTCTTTTTTTTTCTTCTTTGCCTCCTCTTTTTTTTTCTTCTTTGCCCCCCTTTTTTTCTTCTCTGCCCCCTTTTTTTTCTTCTCTGCCCCCTTTTTTTCTTCTCTGCCCCCTTTTTTTCTTCTCTGCTCCCTTTTTTTCTTCTTTGCCCCCCTTTTTTTTTCCTTCTTTGCCCCCTTTTTTTTTTCTTCTTTGCCCCCCTTTTTTTCTTCTTTGCCCCCTTTTTTTTCTTCTTTGCCCCCTCTTTTTTTTCTTCTTTGCCCCCTTTTTTTTTCTTCTTTGCCCCCTTTTTTTCTTCTCTGCCCCCTTTTTTTCTTCTTTGCCCCCCTTTTTTTTTCCTTCTTTGCCCCCTTTTTTTTCTTCTTTGCCCCCTTTTTTTTCTTCTTTGCCCCCCTTTTTTTTCTTCTTTGACCCCCTTTTTTTCTTCTTCTTTGCTCCCCTTTTTTTCTTCTTTGCCCCCCTTTTTTTCTTCTTTGCCCCCCTTTTTTTCTTCTTCTTTGCCCCCCTTTTTTCTTCTTTGCCCCCCCTTTTTTTTTTCTTCTTTGCCCCCCTTTTTTTTCTTCTTTGCACCCCCCCCCCCTTTTTTTTCTTCTTTGCACCCCCCCCCCCCCCCCCTTTTTTTCCTCTCTCTTTCCATTTCTATTGTGGATCTCCTGAGGCCAGGAGAACCCCAACAACATTCAGATTATTCTGAAACATTTTTGAGATGAGAAAGTAGGACTGGTACCTAATTATTGATTGTCTAGTGTAAATGATTTTATTGTGTTTATGTAACTATCTAGCTATGTGTAAGTATTGTGCAGTTGTCATATCACTCAGGTCATTATCACTACTGGGCTGAAGGCAGGCATCCTATATAAGGTAGCACACAGCTTAAAATAGAGGTTTGTCCTAAACTACTGAAATCCTATCAACTGAACATGTGGAATAAAAACCTGTTGACTGAAGACCTGTCAATGCAAAACTGAAAAGAAGTGCACTGTGGCTACTACTCAGGCCTGCACGTCATCTTGCAGCCCATCATGCCACACAGAGAGGAAAGGCGGCTGTGCAGTTAGATGCCAAGCTACATCTTGCTGCTAGGGACACTGAGACGTAGGAACAGTATGAAGAACCCTTCCCTGTGTGTAGTCAATCAGTCAGTCAGTCAGTCAATCAACCAACCAACCAAACAACCAATCAATCAATCAACCAACCAACCAACCAACCAATCAATCACTAATCAATCAACCAATCAATCACAAACCAATCAATCAATCAATAAATCATCCTGCATAGGCTCGGCCCACCAAAGTTGTGCAATTGCACTGCCTGACACTTTGCCAGATGCATGGTGCTCCATGTCATTGAGGTCACCGTCATCACAGGGCAAGAATCCCATGTCTTAATCCACAAACACACCTCATTCCATGCAACATGCCATTCAAGATCCCTTGACTACACTTCATGGAAGTGAACTTCATGTCACCATGCTTCTACCACAGACAGCTCTACATCGTCAGTTTCCGAGTAGCAGTACCGATTGCCTGCACATCTTGGCAAAGCATAGCATGACACTCAACGTCATGTAGACGGAGACACTGATTCAGAATGCAAGACACTGATTCTGACTTCTGAATTCACTTTGTATGTGCAGGCAGGGTTTTTTATTTTTATTTTAGAGGGGCGGCATTCCCCCCCCCCCCCCCCCCCTTTGAGGATTTTGTGCCCCCTCTGAGCATTTTTTGTAAAAGCAAATAAAGTACATTTATACAACAATACGTCTAGGTTTTCTGTTACAAATATCAACTATACTCTGCAATGTCATGTAGAAGTTTTTCAGGTGTTTCTAACATTTACATGCTTATACACTGACACATGTATGCCCCCCCCCCTCCTCGCAGACAGCTATCTCTATTTTACCCTTGCCCCCTTAGCAATTAAACACCTGGGAGGATTTGTGTCTGTAAGTTGCTCAAGAGGTTGAAACATAGGAACAGCATTGAGAACACTTGGATGCAGCTTGACCTGATCAGTGTGATGCTCCTTTCCGAAGAGTGCTACCTCGGCTGGTGAAGGGGCTTATGCTGCATGTGATTGCAGCTACCAAAAAACACTCACATAGCAACACAGTGATCGCAAACAATCTGTGTGTTCCATCTATTTGATATAGTATATCCCGGGCACCAAGAGGTATATGTGCTTGCAGCCTGTAAAAGTTTAAATGGAACAGATTTATAATGAGTGACTGTGATAGTGTACCACTGTGCAGAGTTTGCTATGCCGCATATGGTCTCGTGATGTAGGGTACATACAAATGGCACATGGGGGCAGAAAACACCGAATTTGTTGGCAATCAGAGGGAACCCTCTGGGGAGTTAAATAAAGAAAAAGTTAACAGCACTTTTGAATATGTATTTATATGCCATTTTCCTCAAAATTTTCTGGAAGGTGAATCCAGATTATAATTATATTCATGCTTTCATGTTTTTTTTTGTTAGAAATACATTTTAATCACATAGATTGATAAGTAATGTCACAGTACACAAATGTTTTTATGATGAAATAAGACATCATTGTTCTATTAAATTTGAATTATCATTTAAAAGTACTTGTAATATACAGCATTGGCAGACCTAAACTCATTTATGTTCCCAATTAACTCGTGTGTGTGCAGATGCTCGCAGAGATCAGTGAGTTGGAGTCCAGGATGGTATCAAGTGATCATGACCACGAAGATCAGAAGGGAAAATTGATCGCTGAAATGTAAACAGCTGTAGTAATTACATGTTCATGATAACTTATAAATGAATGCTTGATCATTATTATAAATGGATAAAAAATTTTTTTTTTGTTATTGTTGTTTTAGCCCTGGGTAACATTAATCTGTGTTGCATGTGTATAAAGTTATCTCATGCACTTTACCCCTCCCCCTCTTCTCTTACAGAACTCTCAGAATGATGGAAGTAATATTTTTAAATTTTATTATTATTTTTTATTTAATTTCAAATTTATTAATTTATTAATTTCATTTATTGATATTCTATTTATAGAATATATATAGAATTTTTAAAATCTATTTTTGAAGTCTAAAGTTCAATTGAAATATCGCTCCTTATCAAAGTTATATCTTTATATGAGAACCAACTAAAAACTGTATAAATTTGACCTTCCATATTGTCAGGAAGGGCCTGCAGCAGCTGCTGTCTGCCAATGTGGAGCTCTCCTCACTGGTGCACTGTGCTCTGGCACAAGGAGACAGACACCACTCTCTCCCTCTGTCTGGAGCTCCCGCCCAAAGAGAAACTGACGAAACAGAATCTCCACAAAGTATATCAGCATAAGTTATGTACCCAATCTCTGAGTCTATTCTGGCAACTTTTTTTGTTGAGAAATTATTGTTTCTTGTTATTACAATTAACTTACATATAAACAAATTTGTAATATTACATAGCAATTTATTAATATTTTAATTGAAAACAAATTAAAAATGTAATATTGGTTACTGAAGAGCGTAGTATACACAGTGATAGATGTACAATTCAATTACACCCATACTTTAACTTGTTTCATTAGCTTTAGAACAGCTACAGTCAACTTCTCGCAAGTTATCCTTCAGTAGTGTGAATATGAATGGGGTATCCGACCTTGCAGACACTAGCCAAGCATTCCTCAGCCATGAGCGAATAACAAATGGGAACCATGTGACAGTTGTGATACCAGACAGGCAGGTGCCGAGTGGCTCTGCAGAAGATTGTCTCATCATGGATGGCAGTGACACTACATGTGGACTTGGCAAGTATGAGAGAGAGCAAGATGGAGAGAAACTATTTTTTGCACAGAATCAGGTGAGCAACTGTTGACTGTTTTCTTCTATGTTGTTGTTATTGCTGTGTGTGTGTGTGTGTGTGTGTGTGTGTGTGTGTGTGTGTGTGTGTGTGTGTGTGTGTGTGTGTGTGTGTGTGTGTGTGTGTGTGTGTGTGTGTGTGTGTGTGTGTGTGTGTGTGTGTGTGTGTGTGTGTGTGTGTATTGTAATAAGTTGTATGTTAGTGTATACATTACTTTTGCTTGTGTATAGATATCAACGTGTTTGTTAATGCCTCCATCTTAAGTTATGTTTCTGACTGATTTCTATAATTCACACACACACACACACACACACACACACACACACACACTCTCTCTCTCTCTCTCACTCTCTCTCTCTCTCTCTTCCCCTCAGGAGCCCAGTGTGGACAGTGGTCTTGCCAGCAATGTCACTGGATTTCTTCAGAGTGAAGGTAGTGCTGAATTGGTCTGTAAAATAACATTTCATAATGTGGTCAATTATCATGTGACTATCATGAGATGGGGAGGAGCTTTGAAGGAAATCAATAAGTGAAATGTACAAGAACTGTTTCTATTCAAGTTGTTCTTCATTGAGAAGTTAATTACAGTGTACAAGCATTGTGATTGCTATCACACCAACAGATTTGTCTGTGTATTATATAGTGAGGTAGTTATCACAACTATGGAGTTCCACAGTTCAAATGGTCAGAATGAACACATGTCATGTTCTTGTCATGTGTCCCTGCACCTCAGGGACTTACCTTTTGCTGCACTCACTGCAGGAGAACTCTCTCGGTGAAATGCATTATGTAGATAGGATTGCCCCAGGCCTAGAGATCCGTGCACTTCTACTTGTCATAAAAAAATTAATTACGTATTTGTGTTTTACTGATTTGTCATATGACTGCAGTGAAGTGTTTACCTGCCCTTATGTGGACATGTTGTGTGTATTGTGCCTGCCTTTATATGGATATATTGTGGCGACTGGGTTAACTTCACAAAATTTAGAATCTGTTTACAAAAGTAATGTGGTATGTAAGAGTTGGAGGTTGTCCAATTGTTGACAAAATGGAGGAGGAAGGAAATTTACACTACAATATTTTGTGTGTGGAATACTATTAGAGTGTTAATTGGCAGAATTGGTGTTGTAAGAAGGATCAAGCTTTTTTTTTTTATGGCTATGGTACACATAAAAATAATCTGCTTTTTTATTTCCTTGTCTAGGCCCAACATTAATAGCCACTCCGACTATAGGGCAGTATCACGTGACCACAGGTGCCATGCCCCTCTCCTTCATGTTTCTCAACAGGACCATGACTTCCAACTCTCCCTGTCCCCTCTCTCCCCTGGCTACTCTGGCTCCTCACATCAAAGCAAACCGTGGAGCAGTCCACCTGTTGGATAAAGTGATTTCAATTATGTTGCTTAGTTACAAAAAGATGGAGGGGGGGGGGATGTGCTTAGTCAACAAAATAAATGCTGGCTGATATAATTACATTTCTTGGGAGAGTTTTTATTCCGTATGAATGGGAATATACACATTCAGGTGTGAAAACACATTTAGGTGTGGTGTTCCAATTTGACAGTTGCCACTCTATTGCAGACGTATTCACCAGGTAATTCTCCAAATGATCTCAGTATATTTTCTCTGGATACTACACTGTCCAACCCCCAAGATCTCAGCATGTACTCTCTGGGCAGTGAAGCCACACTGAGTCTTACCCTCAACAACTCCACAGCAGACGTGAGCCAACCTTATGAACTGACATTGTCATCAAACACGGACACAAACGTCGTCGGACTCAACTTGTCTCGATTCCAAGACAGTGTTCGGCGACTGGCCAAGAACTACACATCCATTCTATCTGAGGTACTCAATTTGTGGGTGTTTGATTTCTTCCTCTTTGGTGTAGAAGCACTTACAGCTGTTATTATCGTAGTTACATGTGCATGCTGTTGTTGTGTTACTTCCACTTAGCATGTGAGGCTTCGATCTGAGGCAATGAAACTGAAGGACATGAAGGAGTTGAGTAGAGCTGTGTCCCTATTGGAGGAGAGCAAATTAGAGTTGGCTGTAAAGGGAGATAGAATTAAGGTAAAGGGTGAGGGAAGTCTGGGGCTCTGGGCTAATGCAATAGTGTAAACATTTGTTACAGAGTTCAGTTGAATGTATCAGCAGTCGTTAAATTGCTAAATGTAAAATATAGTTGAAATTGGTGTGGTATAAAGCTAAAGAATATGAATGAACTAGTTCTCACCTTAATGTATTAAATTGTTTTAACATTATCTATATTGATGCTGACTCCCTGCGATCCTCAGAAAAATCTTTGAACCCAAGGTCCCGCTCATCAACTATATAGTGTGGTCCCTTTATCAAACATAACTGTTACAGAGTCAGTTCGAGACTAGGGAAGCTTAAAGTTGAGATCATTTCAATTAATTAAATGTTTTAATTAAATTAATTACTTTAATTTTAAAACATAAACCTGAAACAATTTAGCATCTCCAAGAAAAAAAATAATTAGATTGTTCAATTATTTTGTGCCCTAAAATAAAAACACAACTCAATGTTCATTTTTTTGTCCACTCCATTGCACGAATGATATTTTATCATCATGTGGTAATTCTGTTCTTTGATATTCTCCCTCAGAGCTTAGAGGCTTCAGCGGACGTCAGCAAAGAACTCGTTGAAGAAACCGATAATCTTGTGAGGAACTTCAAAAATCTCAAGGAAGAGAATCTTTCTCTTGAGATAAAGGTATGTTTGCAAAGATTAAAATAAAATGGCCGACTATTGGTTCGTTAAATTGTGTCTATTATGCTTCTGTGCATGACCCTCTTCGTGGTCTATTATACTCTCTTCTTCTTTTTTTTATTATTATTGTGTTTGCTGTTAGGTAAAGAGTTTCCAGTGTTTGTGTGAATCACGAGCAGCAGAGGTGGAGGAAATGATGCAGCAGCAATTGCAGGAAGGCGTTATCTCTGAGGTGGGTGTGGTTAATGAGGGCATGCTGTGTGGTGGTTTTGAAGGAACCCATTGCAGAATTTTGATAGATATAATTGGTTTAAAATATCAGAGCGCTTGGTTTACAGAGTGCTTAGTTGACACAAGGCTTGCTTGACAGAGCATTTGGTTGACAAATGGCTTGGTTGACATAGTTCTTGCTTAACTGATTTGGCATTCAGATGCATAATTTTATACTAAAAAATATATATATATTTTTTTATATTAATTTTTGTATCAGTGACTAGTGGCACACTGAAAATGTTAGCGACATAATTAATAAATTTGGCATAATTTGCCCAGTGTGGCATAATTTTGGCATCTTGGGGGGGAGGGGGGATAATGACACATTGGGTACAGTTAGAATTAAAAGACAAAACAAACGAACATCTAAATATCTAAATAGGAAATAAAACTTCTGTTGTTATAGCAACCATGGCTAGTTGGAGAAGATTGTCAACTGCAGCTAGTTCAATAGGTTGAGGGCATGTCTGCAGCTTTTTTTAATATTTTTGGTTGCTATTTTTGTTCTTATCATCGTCTTTGTCACTTGCAGATCTTGTGTGATCAGCAGAAGCAAGATGGCGGAGTGGTTGTACGGTGTTGACAGCACTATGCTGAGTTGAAACCAAACCAAATAAAAATAAGATACCAAAAAAAAAGTATTATTTTTTCTTCTCAATACATCCCAAAATATTCTAAAAATAATTAAATAAATAAATAAAATTTTAAAAAATGCAGTGATCTGACTTACTTATCAACATCTTTAAGTTATGCAGTGATTGAGTGTGTGTACTTAGCCAAGCGAAGTACACAATAAGCACACTATGAAACTATTTGGAGACTCAAAATGTCTGAATGCAATCATCCGTCTAAGATGTCACTTGTCCATTGGTGTAAAGTGTTGCTGGGATATGCTCAAGAGGTTCACAAGTGAGATTTATTGGTTAAATTGATGTCAGAAAGTATTGATGGGTCAGTTGCATATACGGGGAAACTTGTGATATGCAGAGTCACTTTTGTGGAACTTTTTTTTGGTTTCCTTAAGAAATACAATTGATAGACTTCTCGTTAATTAGTTGCATTGAATTTATTAAATGAAGATTGAGAGTGAGAAATGGGCTTAGAATGGCATTTTGCATCTGTTAAACTCTCTCAAGTAGTGATTTTAATTTGGCATAACTTTTGGCATATGTTTGCCAGCTTGGCATTTTGAACAAAACATGCCCAATTGTTGTGTGAGGACATGCTGTATATGAGGACATGCCGTATATGCTTGGTAGATAGATACTGGCCAAAGAGGACTTGCTTGCATAACAGAATACATTTCATTCCACAAACACACACACATGTACACGCATGCATACACACCCACACACGCCCTCCCCCACCACACACCCACCAGGGTATTGGAGGGGGGGGGGGGAGTATAATGATGACATAGTGTATTTTTATGGGGAGCACATCCTAGGTGGTGACTGGTGGAATATCCCCTCACCCCCCAAGAAAAAATTTTGAAACTAGGTGCTCTGATTAGAACTGAGGTGGGTATTGGGCAGCTGGTGAGTCCTGCAGCTTATCTGTGTGCAATCTGTTGGTAATGGAACAATCTAACACAGCTGTTGTTTGGTGGTTTTGCTAGCCAGACCCTTTACCCTCTAAACTGGAAGTGGGGAGGGAGAGGGTCTGGTGAAGTGGAATGATTTTTTTCCATGCAAACAAGTGGTGGAAGGACGCCCACACAAGTTATGCTTCTGCACATGGCATCCGTCAAAATAATGGATTTAGTACCCCCAAAAAAAATCAAGTATAGAGTTAATAGACCAGACTCTATCCTTCTCCAGTTTCGGTTCAGATGGTAAAGGGTCTGGCTAGTGAGACTAGTTGTTTGATGAGATTGTTGGCTGGAGAGAGCCTATTATCACTGGGAGAACATTAGTTGAGAAAACCAACCTATTTTCAGCTTGGGTGGGGGGGGCTTGCTTTCTTCTTCTCTTGATGCTTTGAAGACTATGAAAGCTAAACCATCTAAGCAGCTTGGAATTGGTTTCTATGGGGTTAGATTGCTATGGGGTTAGGTTGCTATGGGGTTAGGTTGCTATGGGGTTAGGTTGCTATGGGGTTAGGTTGCTATGGGGTTTGGTTGCTATGGGGTTTAGTTGCTATGGGTTAAACTGCTAATGAGTGTTAATTTTTCGAGCTTTGCTGTTCTAAAGAGAAAAAAAAAACAACTTTTTATTCACAATTGTACAGGAGCTTTCGGATATCTAGGTACTAATTAAAGAGCTTGACCACAATTTCTTGGAGCCAGAAATACTAGTTTTCATAACTTCATTAAACTTTTATTTGATGTGTAACTGTTATGTTGTCCTTTTGAATTACAATATCGCACCATTTTACACATAGTGCAATTAATAATTATATTATTTAATTAGCACCTTAAAAAAAAGAAAAGAAATTCACACCTCTGTCACTGGTCACTTGGCACACTTGATATATCCAACTGCAGAGTAAGCTACAACAATGCAGAGCAGAGGTTGAGGATGCCCTAATGGAGGAGCAGGAGAAGACTAGAGAAGTTGTAGACAAACACAATGCCTGCTTGTTGGAAATGGAGGATCTCAAAGTGGATAAGGTGCAGGAGATGGAAAAAATGGAGTCCAGATTTAGAGAGCTTGAGCTACAGAGGGATAGCATTATGGAGGAGAATGAATGGAAAATGAAAGAAATGGAATCATTGAGAGAAAGGTGAGTGTGTTTGTGGGTTGGGGTGGGTGGGGGGAGGGGAGGGGAAGTGGAGGGTATTAGCCAGGTTATTCAAATGACCCCTAGAAGTAGAGGTCAAGAGAAAATAGCTAAACGATTTTCTTGTTCAAAAACTCCAACTGGTTTTCTCTGGATCATGTGAGCTGGCTATTTTTCATGGATTACCCAACCTGCAATCCAGCCTTATATGGCAATACGCATATTCATTAGGTAGCTATGACAATGTTATGCACCCGTCCCCCCTCCCTCGACTGTACTGTGTACATATGTAGCATGTTCCAATTTCTTCCAATTAATACATGCATTCATTTTGTCACAAAGGATGTTATATGAACAAGAGCTGTCCCACAAAAAGACTGCGACAAATAATTACTATAATATTTATTAAAATGTAGTGTTTTAGTCCAGGCAAAATAATGGTTTAGAACACTTAAGATGAGATTAGAGTTATGGTGCAATTTACAATTTTGGGTTTCTCTACAGAAAATACTTACTTGTAACTGCAGGGATTCCATGCAGTAAAAGTACTTGTAACCAATTAGTTGTAATAACAAACTTTGGTGTTTCCAAACAGTAAACAACTGTTTAAACTTTCCTGAGCAAAACTTGTGGATGTATCCCTTCCCCCCCCCCTCCCCCCCCCACCCCCCCATTCCAAGTGTTCCTAGACCAGTGTGCCACTGGTACGAATGGTACAAAATAAAATTTAAAGGGTTTACAAACTACGATTGAAACTTAATCTCCTTCACAGAATAGACGAGAATTCGTCATCTTCCCCCTCCTTCAGAAATGCTCTTTCACAAACTGGTTTGTACCTCTCTCCTGCTAGAGCAGGTTTCAATTATTTCCTTTGGTCCACATTGGCTTAATGCTAAACCCACTCCATATTATACCTATGTGGCATGGTAATTGGCTTGTGTGTACCTGGTATCAAAATGAAGATTTTATTTGCTCTTGCATGTTTCATTATTCTATCATTTCCCCTCCAAAATGTTATCGCATCACGGAGGATGGAGAAGCTGTTAATAGCTAAATTCCTAATGACACACATCAACAATAAAACCACAGGAAAGTTAAATGCATGTAAAGCCACGTGAAGCCTGCTGTTCAGGTGGCTTCACAGGAAACCTGTTCGGATGAAACCTGTTCTAGTGTGGACACATTGAACCAGCTGCAGAGACTGGTGAAGTCTGTTTCAGTGTCCAGTTAGTGTCTTACTTACCGTTGATGCAGGCTGAGCTGTTAATGCCTAGAGAGCTAATTACATTTCCCCACATTTTATGAAGTTCCACTTCACATCACCTTAATTTTATTTGTTTTTTTGTTTTTTTTAATTGTCCACTTTTTAAAGATGTTTCCAACTGATATTTATAATATGGATATCCTCAGCCTTGACCCAAATTTCTCATGATAATATTTTTTATTGTTTTGTTGTTGCTGGATATTCCCTGCAGTGTGTGCAGACTAACAGACTTGAACGCAGAGCTGGGCAAGGTCACCTCTCAGTTTCAGACCTCTCTCTCTGAGGCCGAGTCCAAGATAGGCAGGCAGGTACAAGAAAAAGAAAACTTGGTTGCCAATTGCCAAGAGCAGCGAGAAGCATGTGAGTCCCTGTGGAATGAGGTGAGCCGGCTAAGCAAGTTGGTGGAGGATGGAGGAAAGACGAAGGAGAGATTGCAGGAAGAGCTGCAGGCCTTGCAACAGCAGCTGCTGATAGTGGGGGATGATTTGAAACGGAAGGAAGACATCAATAGTGCCTTACAGAGCGATGTACAGGTGTGTGCTGTTAATTTCAATTAGAGATTGTTAGAAACATACAAAGTGCAAGTGACAGATTAGTGAAACATAAACTACTTATGTGATGCCAATAAGGCTGCTCAGCAAACTTATGTGCATCTTGTTCAAAAGTATCATGCTATAATTCACTGTTTGTTTTTGTTTTGTTTGTTTGTTGTCATCTTTTCCTAGACACTTGGGCTTACAGGGCTAAAGAAAATTTAGGGGTTTGAGGAGTTTAGGCAAGTTTGGTGAAAATTGGAGTTAAATCCTGCATTTAAGGCTGTTTTATTTTTCCTCAAAATGCCCCAGGGAATGGGGGCTCAATTTCATGCAGGTATAGTCACCCAGCTGCATTAAAAGTGCTACAAAAAACAATTGTAAATGTGGAAGTGTTAATGGAATTGTTACTGTGTTGTCTCCTTCCTGTAGGAGTGATACTTTTTCTAGTGTTGTAATTACTTGTGGTGTCGTAAGGAACACTTAGGTCAAATTTAACACTTAATGTACTATATGAGTCTATAATTCTATCCATATCTTGTATATGCTTGTAGTCAATAGTTTTATAAGCTGATGTGCGATGTAACTTGGTGTAAGCTCTGTGCAGAAGATGAGATTAGACATTCCATTATTCATGTTATGTAATACTTTATACAGGAGTACAAACTCTCGCTAGAGGCAGCAGAGAGATCTAGGAATATCCATGATGAGCAGATAACATTACTACATAGAGATCTCGAAACAGCTCAGACGGAGTGGGGGAACGAGAATGAAAAAATCCATACTGCTTGCCACCATCAGCTATTAGTGCTGAAGGCTGAGCATGCTCGGAAAATGGATCTGGAGGTCAACAGAATGAGAGACGAGCATGACTATGAGTTGGAGATGTTGTTGTCAGATCATTCTGACAAGTTGGTAATGGAACTTAACAAGTTGAGGTTGCAGTTACAAAGTGAACATCAGCAGCAGCTGGAGAGGATAGACTCTGAACATTTGGAAAAACTTAACGCAGAAAAAATCAAATTGTCTTCCAGGATAAAGGGGTTGGAAGAGACTTACCAGCAAAAATTAGAGATGGTTACAACTGAGCATGCCCAGAAGATAAAGGAAGAACGTGAGCAGGTGATGATGGAATTCAGAGTTGGTCGTTACTATGTGGATGAAGATGCGACCACTGAGCATGCCCAGGAGATTGAAACAAAGAACACAAAAAGAAGCTGTGAGGATAAAGAGCTTGAAGGCATGCACAGTGAGCTGCAAGAAGATGCTCAAAAGCAGGGAGCAAGGCACGTGTCTTCTCCTCTGGAAACAAATGGATTATTAACTGAGCGTATTCTTGACACCCACCAACAGGAATTGGGGAGGATGGTCTCGGATCACACACAGGTGGTGAGAGATAACACAATTGTGCTCTGTATTGTCAACCAACATCCATGTGTGTTAATGGATAATTACATGAATAGTAACTTTCCAGGATGTGATTGGGGATAGATCCGACAAGAGGGAAAGTTTGTCAAATACGTAATGGAATAGTCTATTTATGACATCTACCTTCGACCTCTGAAAGTACCCTTTTATTTGCAAACACATTTAGCGTTACAGACAGATGGACATACACATTTCTTTTAATATAAGAAAGATTTATTTTATTTGTCTGAATGTGTGTGAGTGTGTCAGTTTGTCTGTCTCTCTGTCTGTCTGTCTGTGCCTGTCTGCCTGTGTGTGCGTGCATGGTGTTCTCTATAAGAATGCCATCATTTTGTTCTCTCTCTAATAGTGGTATTTCTTTGGTGTGTGCCAGTATGTGTTTGTGTAATGTGCTCACAGAGTAGCTGTGTTACGTTCTCTCTCCCTGCAGTTGAGTGGCCTTGAGCTGAGTCATGCTGAGGAGGTGTTGGAGAAGGTGGGGGAGGCAGAGGCTCACCTCATGGGGCAGATGGCAGGCCTGCGGCTGCAGCACAAGGAGGAGATACAGCAGCTGCAGCAGCTGCACCAAGACCAGGTCAGAGGTGCCAGCAAGTGTGGGGTGGGGTGTGTGGTCTAATGATGTTTGTGGTTGACATTAGCAGTTCCTGTGAAACAACTTGCTCTTGTAGTCCTTCCATAATGTGTATCTACTGCTACTGCTCATTCTGCTCTCTCTCTTTCTCTCTCTTTCTCTCTGTGTTTGGTGTGTGTGAGCGAGTGTGTGATTGAGTAAGTGTAAGTGAGTGAGTGTGTGTGTTTGGTGTGTGTGAGTGAGCGAGTGAGTGTGAGTGAGTGAGTGTGTGTGTTTAGTGTGTGAGTGAGTGAGCGAGTGTGTGTGCGCGCGTATGTGTGAGTGAGTGTGTGTGAGTGAGTGAGCGAGTGTGTGCGTGCGCGTGTGTGTGAGTGAGCGAGCGAGCGAGTGTGTGATTGAGTGAGTGTAAGTGAGTTTGTGTTTGGTGTGTGTGAGTGAGCGTGTGTGTGTGAGTGAGTGAGTGTGTGTGTGTTTAGTGTGAGAGTGTAAGTGAGTGTGTGTTTGGTGTGAGTGAGCGAGTGATTGTGTGTGTGAGTGAGTGTGAGTGTGTGTGTTTGGTGTGTGAGCGAGTGTGAATGAGTGTGAGTGAGTGAGTGAATGAGTGTGTTTGGTGTGTGTGAATGAGTGAGTGAACATGTGAGAGTGAGTGAGTGTGAGTGAGTGAGTGAGTGTGAGTGAGTGAGTGTGAGTGAGTGAGTGTGAGTGAGTGTGAGTGAGTGAGTGTGAGTGAGTGAGTGAGTGAGTGAGTGAGTGTGTTTGGTGTGTGTGTGAATGAGTGAGTGAGTGAGTGAGTGAACGAGTGAGTGTGTGTGAGTGAGCGAGAGTGAGTGAGCGAGTGAGTGTGTGTTTGGTGAGTGAGTGAGCAAGTGTGGGTGGGTGGGTGTTTGTGAGTGTGGGTGGGCGAGTGTGTGAGAGTGAGTGAGTGGAGGAAGCACATAATGTAAGTTCACTTCAAATTTTTAAAAATTTCTTTAATGAGAAAAACACAACTCTGTACTTGTTAATATTCAATTAATGAACAAAACTGAAGTCATTCGTATAGTCATTTGTATAGTCATTCAAGTAATACAGTAATCAGTGTAATAAATGTATGTACTGCCAAGTATTTATAAAAGGCACAGTAGCAGGGAAAAGAACAAAACGAACAAACAAACAAACATTAAAGATACCTTATTTTAGACGATAGTTCCTTTGGATGCATTGTATTAAATGCCTCCTCCTCTCCTTGCCTCTGTAGGTTGAGCGTATTTCTTCTGAGCACCAACTGGCCCTGCAAACTCTTGGTAGCACCAGCTGTGGTGTGGAGGAGTCTTGGATTGACCTCAGTGGCGATAACTCAGCCATGTTCCTTAGGATTGCTGTGAGTGAGGGAGACAATCCTCTCTTGATGATTACACAATTATATTGTGGACATAATATTTACTTATGTTTGAGAGAAATGAGTCCTCTGGTTTATTGATGGTGACAGAATGACTGAGTGGTGAGGCATCTACCCCTGTATATATCACATGCCTTCATAACACACACGCACGCACGCACGCACACACACACACACACACACACACACACACACCCACACACACACGCAAACACCCACACACAAACACCCACACACAAACACCCACACACGCACACACACACAAACACCCACCCACACATGCACACACACACACACACACGGATAGTGTGTAGTATATACTTTTCAATTCTGAAGCAATTGTTCTGGCAGATATTTTGATTTGCGTCACCTTATTTGTGCAATTGCAGGAGTTAGCTAATTTGCTGGTCAGAGGATCTGGGCATGTCAAAGACCTGGCACATCTGATCTGGTGAGTGCATGAATGAGGAGAGATAGGTAATCTCTCTCTAAGTATTTTGCTGGTGAATTTACTGTCTTCCCACCTGTTAGCCTCTTCCATACAAAGGACTCGAGTAGTTTTAATATTTGGCCTATGCTAGGCTGTTGGTTGCCAGGCTTGCTCACTGACTGACTATAGCTACAGAGAAATGTCTTCTTAATTCTATTTCTGATGATATTTATTTCAATATCAGTTCATAAACGGATTTATAAGCTGATATTCAGATGATAAATTGACAGAAATTGAATAATGCTGAACTAAGATAATTTGGTAAATATTTTAGTTGCCTTACTATATAAATTTTACACTAAAAGAAGCTTTTAAAGGTGAAAAAAAGACCCCAAAAACCAAAACAAACGAACCCCAAAAAAAATCACTGATAGGCAGTCAACCACGGTGCATTCAACATCACCACATGAACCCTCCCCCCAACCTCACTTATCAGATTGAGCACATGTCACCATAGCAACTCCCATCATGCTGCTGTGATGTGCAGTGTTAATTTGTCTTGTGGTTGAATAGAACAGTTTAGGAGGTATGGATAGAGAGCTGTACAGGGTGTGTACTTGGCCAGGTGGCAAAAGCTTGATCCCCCCCCCCCCCCCCCCACTTGTGTGTGTGCACATTTTTGTCTGTCCATCTGCCCACTCTCCAATTACAATTATTCAATTGAATTAAACATAACAGTATGCAATTAAATTACACGTTCCTAACTAGATATTGTAATTGTTGTGTTAGTGGTACACTTACCCTGTGTAGATAGGTATAAATACCTGATGTGAATTATTTAACAACAAAAAAAAAATTTTTTTTTTGGTTATTTAAAAATATTCTAATTAATTTTTGTTCACACTATTGTGCTGTAGCTCTAGCCATTATACTCCAACTCACATTCCGGAGACGTCTGTTCTTCCTCGCCCCACTCCAAACCATCCTCACAAATCCGCTCCTGTCCCCACTCCAAACCATCCTCACACATCCACTCCATCTGCTCCTGTCCCCACTCCAAACCATTGTTACTCTTCTATTCCAGTTCCTGATGTGTCTGTTATTCCTGTCCTTACTCCAAACTGTTCTGACGCTTCTGTTCCCATTCCAAATACTTCTATTACTCCTGTCCCCACTCTAAACCATCCTCACACCTCCATTCCAGTTCCTGACATGTCCTCTCTTCCTGTCCCCACTCTAAACCATCCTCACACTTCTATTCCTGTTCCTGAAGTGTCCATTCCTCCTGTCTCCATACCAAACCATCCCCCTGCTGGTCCCTCTCCTGATATACTCGTTCATCCTGACCCAATTCCAAACTGTCCTCATGGAGAATCCACGGATAGCCTGCTGAATACGTTCAAGCAGATTATTCTGGAAGTCAGATCAGCAAAGGTTTCAATATTTCTTGTACTCTAATTAATTGTGATGGAAATGAGGGGAGGGGGTCATGTAGAGATAAAAAATATTTGAGAAAATTTTCTTTCTCTAAGTTTTTACATGCTGTGTATCTAAAGCTCGTTATTGTTGTTTTTAACCTTGTGTATATGCACATTTCTGCCTGTTTGTATGTCTGTTCACGCTCTAATTTCTATAAAAATTACTGAATTAAAGTACAAATAACAGTAATAGTAATTGAATTACACATTCCTAACTTATTATTATAATTCTTTGTTGGTCCACTTACCCTACAAACCACACTATGTAAAAACACTCAATCACTCTAAATATCCAAAATGAGGTCAGCCAAACTGTAAACCACATGAACCCTGCACAACATCAAGAGAATATATGTACGAACAACTTTGCAATTCAATACTTGGATGGCTTTTGGTGTTGTTTGTTTGTTGTTTTTTTTTTTGTTTCTCTTCCTATGTGTGGCATTCTAGTACATGTTCATGTATAGTTATGTTTATATTCAGTGAGGTAATGTTTATTAATCATTCATGCATCCTTAATAGATTAGTACATGGATTTCTTGTGGTGGTTGTGTTGCAGGATGGGTGTGGCTCTGAAGATTGGAGAAAGGAGTTGTTAGGAGCAGTGGAGATGATAGTGGAGCAAGAGGGAAGAATCCTCTCATCTGCCCTCTCCTCCATCACCCCAGGCAATGGAGAACATGATGATAGAGATAGCAACAGCTGCAAAGTCTCCTTAGTCAATTATGAGGCATTCCAAGCGCAAGTAATTACTGTACATATACATTAACTCAAATGCAATTTACTGGCATGAATTGTAATTGCCCATACTTTTGTTACCATGCTCCTGCTTGTTCAGCACCCCTCCTATGCATGCATGTATCTGTGTAGTGACATGTCGCTTTCAGTTAAGGCCTGTCCACACTACAAACAGGTTTTTACGTCTCTCCCCAATACCAAGTTTCAACCCTCTTTTCCTCTCCCACACTGATGGAATGTTAAACCCACTCCACACCACCTGCATGGACTGATTAGTTGGTTGCATGCACCTGGTATTAAAATGGAGATTTGATTTTATCTCATGTGCTTCTTTGTTGTCTCCCTCAGAAATGTCATCACAACGCAAGAGGAGGAGAGCTGTTAATAGCCAAACTCCTAATAATGCACACTAATAAACCTCGGGGGGGGGGGGGGGGAATGTTAAATACATTTAAGGCCACTTGAAGCTTACCATTCAGGTGGCTACATACAGAACCATTCTTATGAAACCTATTCGAACGTGGACACGTAAAACTCGCTCCAGAGACTGGCTTTAGCGTGTTGGTTTGAAACCACGTATTCTCTCATTCACAATATTCTGCATATGCTTAACATCATCATTACCACAGCAACCAAACCTGGCATGCTCACCATTTGTGCTCTACTTACTGCAGATTTATAATTCTTTGCCAATTTACTATATCACATGCAAACAATTTATCAACTTTACGCTACACATTATCTTTTTAAAAATGCTCTAATTGATTTCCATTCTATTGCAGTAATGAGTGTTGCCTCGTCCATTAGGAGCCACACACACAGACTTATGACTATGTATTTAACTAGATAATATGACAATTTTATGAAGGCTAATTGTATTACACAGCCAGATGCTGAAATTGCTTGCTAATAATATAAATAATGATAATCTATACAATGAAGTGCAAATAGTGTCTGTCTGTCTGTGTATCCGTGATTCACGCTTGAACGGTGGAAGTTAGACCCACGAACCAATGTGTATTTGGAATAAGTGTCACCAGGGGAACGTCATGAGCAGGTCTATATGGCCACACCCCTTTCTTTATAAAAAAACAAACAAAAATTGTACTTTTGCTCAAAAAAGAACAAAG
Organism: Lycopodina hypogea; assembly: GCA_963969325.1. Lineage (NCBI taxonomy): Eukaryota > Metazoa > Porifera > Demospongiae > Poecilosclerida > Cladorhizidae > Lycopodina > Lycopodina hypogea. Next base: position 4,375,399 of record OZ017788.1, read on the forward strand.
CTGGACCCACAAACCCATATATTATGAACCAGTGTCACAAGGGAAATGTCATAAACATATCTATATGGCCACTCCCCTTTCTGTATTAAAAAAAAAGCCAAAAATGGTACTTTTTCCCGAAAAAAAGAATTGAGCTACAGGCCTAAAACTTTGGCAAGCAGACACAATTTGATTCTGTGAATAACATGGGATGGGTCCCATCTGGCCACACCTTTTCTTCTTAATGTGTAAGGCTAAAAATGTCAAAAATTGTACTTCTAAAAAACACTTTGACCTAATCCCATGTTCACCTTTTTTTTGAAAGTCTACAGCATATGTCTTTAAACCAGATATTTTTGTGACTATAGCCCACCATAGGGCGGGGTTTTATCACTAGTAATAAAGATGATGATGATAGTAGTAGTAGTAATAATAATAATAATAATAATAATAATAACAACAACAACAGCAATAATAATAATAATAATAATAATAATAATAATAATAATAATAATGGTAGCAATTATAAAATCATGTTCTCTACCTCAGAACATGTGGGGCAGCTGGGAATTTAATGGGATGACATTTAGATGCAATGTCTGGTAATAGTTCTATAGCTGCATAATGTAAACTTGATTTAATTCTAAAGTAGATAAAGTCATTAACACTGCTGATGACGTCATGTTTTTCCCAATGCTTTGGTTGGTGGCCCTTGTGTATATACATTGGACAATCTAATTATATGGCCATGCATGGAACAAAAAGACATCCTCTTGCTCCACAATAACACATAAATAGGAGGAACATGGATCGATAAATGGTGAACATTTCTTGTTTTTGTGTTACGCTTTTGACATACTCTTGTCTTGTACATGTAAACATAAGTAAACCGATGTTTGCCCCCTGTCACTTGTGACCTGGTAAAGGGTGGAATTTGAATTAGTATTTAAAGTGCTGGTTTTATGTTGCTAGCTAAGAGCATTATATTACAACTTGGTCTTTATTTGTGTGTAGCTCTGTCAACGAAGTGATCTAGTGGACAGGCTCTGGTCAGTGGACAGGAAGTCCCTGGTGATGGACATCAGGCAGCTCCAAGCAGCCATCAAGAATATCAAAGAAGAGTGCAGTAAGCAGGTAAGCTAAGGGATGGTAGACATACTTCATATTCTCACTCCCACACTAGTAGCTATAGAACTGTGAGAACATCACAGGGTGTAAGCTAACGAAACCTGTTGAGAGATTGACTGCCATTATTCTGTGGTTATCCTTGAAGCAGGAATGATTTGTGAACTAATGTCTGGTCAGATAATGTAAAAAGTACTTTGTCTACAACACATTTTATTCTACTAAATTAGTAAGAACAAGAGCATTTCTTTAAAACATTTAAACCACTGATGTTAAGTAGAAATAACTTGTAAACTCTGTCTGAAAGGTATGTACAAAGCACTTAAGTTTACAACACATTATTCATATAGCTGAACTGGAAAGTTTATAGAAGCATTAAAAGAACTTGCACATGTGTTGAAGACCATTACAGTAAGTTGCTTTTACACTTCAGGAAGAACACATATTCTAATGACGATAGATCTTTTGTAGAAAACATATAGTATTCTGATGTTATACAGGATGTCTTATTTTCATGTTGTTGTTTTTTTTCAACATCATTTTCATATTGTAGAAGCAGAAGTGGAATTCCGAAGCGGAAGAAGCGCGTCACACTGCCAACCACATTCTACAGGAGGTTCAGGGGGAGCTTGACGAGGAGAAGTCTCGCTATCGTGATCTGGAGAAGAGGATGGCTTCACTGCTGTCAGATCTATCTGATAAGAACACACAGCTGCTGGATGTGGATAAAGATGGTGGATGTGTTCAGGAGCTCTATAAGGACAGCCAACAGGAGCTGGACGCTGTGCGGAGGAGAATGCAGGAGTCTGTGGATGAGGCTAGCCAAACTATAGACTCTCTTCATAAAGTACGCCTGATGTGTGTGTGAGTGTGTGTGTCTGTCCGTGCATGCATGTCCGTGTGTGTGGGTGAGTGGGATAGAGAGTGTGTGTCTATGCTCAAGGATGTGTGTGAGTGTATGTTGAAAGTGTGGGAGTGTGTGTGTCTGTGTGAATAAGTGTCTTTGTGTTCTGCATGTGTTTTGTGGGAGAGAGAGCCTGTGTGTGTCTGTGTGTTCTGTTATCTTCATGGAACTTGAAGGTGGATGCATGGTAAACAAAATTTAAATAAATCAATTGCTCATGTTAACCACTGTGTAGAGTGTAACTTATCCTGACAAAATCTTGCACAATGCCTCAGGAGCTGACGTTGTCTCAGTCTCAAGTGTCCGACCTCCACGCCTCTCTCTCTCTGAGTCAGACATCAGTGGTGGAGCTGAAGTTCCAGTTGGCGGGGCAGGCCCACCTCTGTCAGGTCCTTGGGGCAGATGTGAAGACGCTCAAGGAAGTGGTGGACATATCCAGACAGGAGTTGGCACAGGCTCACGAGGCAAGAGAAGCACTCCAAGTTCAAAATGGCCAACTAAAGGTAGTCCATAGTTGAAGAGAGACTGTTGGTTGCTGTAGGATGACCGTCAGCTTCTGCATTGGTCAATTTCCAACAACTATTTATCTCAATATCAGCTCATAAGCTGTTTTGGTTGAAATGTCATATTGATTATTTTCTAAATTATCTCTTTCTCTTTTTTTTTCTTTTCCTTTTTACAATTAACTGAGATCAACTTTGGTTGAAATGCATTTACTACCATCAGCTAAATGGCATGCTTATTTACCCACTTTCTATGTCTTGTAGACAATAAAAACAATCAACAAATTAAGCACAGTATGGCATAACACTAGTGCAAAGGTTAATCTGTATTAATAAACATGTTTCACTTACAATAAACTTAACAATGTATTAGTTCATGCTCAGATTGTACACGCACACAAACACACACACACACACACACACGCTGGCACACGCATACACACACACACTCACATACGAACACATACACTCGCACACACACACTCTCTCTAATACGCACACACACACACACACACACACACACACACACACACACACACACACACACACACACTGGCATATGTATACACACGAACACACGAACACATACACACACACACACATACGCTGGCACACACACACACTCACACACGAACACATACACTCGCACACACACACACACTCTCTAATACACACACACACACACTCTCTAATACACACACACACGCGCACACACACACACACACACACACACACACACACACACACACGACAGGTATTAGTATGACTCAAGTATAAAGGCATCGACAGACACATTCCTTAAGGACGTCTCCAGTGTTGATAGAATACATTCAGTATCTCTGTCCAATGCTATGCTCTGTGCTGCACTTCACTTCATGTGCAGGTGGAGTTGGTGTCCATGACTGGCAGGATGTGTGACACAGACTCTGCCCTGCGGCTGTGGGAGGAGTCACATGACAAGGATGAAGAGCTCATTGCCAGACTCAGGTCGGACCTAACTCTCGTCAATGACAAACACCTCCAGGTAAACAGGAAGGGCTAAAGAGGCAATATGTAGGAGAACAGGTCAGGGGTTATTGCAGTTCTCTCTCCAGTTTGATAAGACTTTGTCTCACTGCTGATCCAAGCATGGGCTGTAGTTATTTCTGAAGCTGCATGGGATATGCTTCTTGGCAGAACAGGCCGTATGTCACAGTATGCTGCCTATATTTTGTTAATGTTGCCGTCAGTGGGCATTGGAGGCCCTTGACTATGTTTTCAACTTCTCTCTCAAAATCCTACCACCTATGATTTACTGAAGTTCCATCTCCAAACTGGTTTCCCTCCAGCTAGTTTGATCAGCGATGAACAGTGCCGTGAGCGTGGGAATCTGATTTTGCGCTAGTCGACCCTGCGGAGTATTGTTGCAGTCGAATGTTTCAGTGCCGAAATTCACAAGACAACTATTGTGAACTACAATGCTCCACGGAGTTGACTAGTGCTGAGTCAGCACTTACTGCTCTCTTTTGCACGGGAGCTGGTAGACATGTAAAGGATTCGTTTTTCTGTATGCAGTTACTACTTGTAGGTACTCATGGGGGAAGAGTGTAGAGGCTGTCTTCACCTTCCACAGATGGATGGTTAAAATACAGTAGCTGGTATTTTTTACCTGTGGCACACAGGTCTAGGAACACTTGGGGAGGAGGGAGGCAGCATACATCCACAAGTTTTGCTCTAGAATGGATTTTTTAACTAATTGTTTACTGTCTGCAAACAGCAAAGTTTGTTGTTTCAATGAAGTGGTTACAGACAAGTGATTTTACTGCATCAAAAACCTGTTGATGCAACCAAGTAATTTTGCTGTATGGAAACCCAAAATCTATAAATATTACCACAACTTTGACCTCATCTTAAGTGTTCTAGACAATTATTTTTCCTGGTATAAAACACTATTTTAATAAATATTATAGTAATTTTTAGCCACGGATCTTAGTGGGGGGACCGCTCTCGTTCCATGTTGGCATATATGTAATCTGTAACTCTGGTTCAGTAGAAAACATCACAAAATGCATTCGTAATGTAAAAAATATATAAGCTTTTTACCACTCCACCCCCTTCTCCCCACCTAGGAGACACTGGCCGATTCTGAGGAGCTTGAGTGTGTGCGTGGTGAGTTGCACAGGGCTCAGGCAGAGCTAGAGAGCCTCACAGAGCAGCTGCAGGCAAAGGCCACAGTGGGTGTGGCACAGAGTGAACTGGAGGGGCTGCAGCAACAGTTCCAGAGACTGGGAGCGAAATTTAAGGTTAGCCATCATCTTGATTGTAGGTAAAGGTAACCAATTCTGTTGATTATCATAACATGTATAATACAATCACACATATATACACTTGAACACATACGCACTTATACACACACACACACAACACACACAACACACACACACACACTTATACACACACAACACACACACACACACACACACACACACACACACACACACACACACACATTCAACACATTATAAAGTATGATCATTGTACTGTAGATGGTTCGTGAGGAATTGTCTCTCTCAGAACTAGCTCAAGGGAACCTCGTACAGGAGCGAGATCACTTCAAGACAGAATCAAGGAAATGGGAGGTTTGTACTGTGAATTTTAAAATTTTTATTAGCATTTATTAATTCAAAACTTAGTCAAAAAGGTTTTTGTGTTGTAACTTTCATTAGCATTAATTTGACCAATACTTGAGTGAAAGACATGGTGTGTACTGTGAACTTTCAGTAGCACTAATTAGAGCAGTACATGAGTCAAAGACATGGTGTGTACCGTGAACTCAATTAGCACCAATTAGAGCAGTACTAATCAGATGCCAACCATACCTTTATTGTGTGATGGTTGGTATACTCATATACTGTACATAGTGTTTCATCAGGATACAAGATTTTCATGCATTTGGCCTAAATTTGTTATTCATCCCAACATAAGACTGTATATGTTCATATGCATATTCTAATTCAGGTCCAAATATTACAGCATTCATGGAAACGTTCAGATTTTTTTTTCATTGGTGGTACCATCTTCTTTAGCTCCTGACTTGGGGGGGGGGGGGGGGGACTGTGGCATCAACAGAAGTGTTCCACCCAGACAAGTTTCTACTCAGCAATCTGAAGGAAAACTTGAAGGTTTGATAAGTATTTATAAATTATCCACATGACTAAAAAGTGTGTTAGTGTACACCTCAATGGACTATAGTCAAATTGCATATTTAAATTATGCATAGTTAATTATGTATATTTTAGGAGTCTATTGATCAAGCTATTATTATTGCTAAGCTAACACAACAACACAGGATAAGGTACTGTGAATGCACTCAAAACGTGGCACCTGTTTCGTAATTTCATGCACACATCCAGCTTTGCATAAGGTCGGAGGTGATGAACAGCTGAAATAAATTTTAAAAATTTCATCAACAGATTTTGTGATTTGATTCACACTTCTTTTTTGGCATTTCCGTCATTTTGTTGTCTGAGTGTTTCTACTCTGACTTTAACTGGCTTGCCTGCATGAAGTAACCTCTGCAGCTGTCTGGAGCTTGCCTGTCCAGGCATTAAAAATAAAAAAATAAATAAATAAAAATAAAAAATTGCTATGGAGAGGGGGAGGGGGAAATAGAGATAGCAGTCTGTGAGGGGGTGGACATACATGTATCAGTGTATATGCATGTAAATGTTTGCACTATGATAGCACAAAATGATAATGCTCAGAACCCCACCCCCCCATAAAAATTCTTGCTGTTTCTGGGTGCATTTGAGGAAGCTATTCCCATTACTTTTTTATCTACATAGCAGCCATACCCATAATCCTGCAAAATATTTATTAGTGGTTGAAGTCCTTCTTGATGCTGTCCTTGAAGCCAAATGGTGTTCAAACTACTTAGCTAGTGCTGTGGAAATTCATTGTGACAATTAAAGTTATAGTGTAAGCAAAAAGGCACATAAGCTGATGTCATATATGGTGCTGTTGTTTTTAAAAATTTTTTAAAGCCATTAGTCCTCTCACACCTTCACAGTTCTGCCACAGCCTTGGACCTTTGAATCCCTAATTGTTAAAGAAAAACAGGAAATAAAACAACAACATATTTATGTACATGTATCATGTATTAAATACAAGAAGTGTTAGTTGCTGGTTTTTGAATGGTTTCTGAATTACTAAAAATCGGAAGATATACTGTATGTTATATTGTTATGGTATATTGTGCATTGTTATGTGGGTGTGATATTATATTCATTTTGGCAGAAATGTTTGTTAAATATTTGTTGGTACTATTTGGAATTCTATGTGTATGATAATGATATTTATTTGGTTTTACTGCGCAGGAAAAAGCTGAGTCCTATTGCAAAAAGCTGCGGCAAAGGAAGGACAAGGACAAGGATATGTGTCCCTCAAGAATGAAAGAGTTGGAGAAGGAGCTAGCTGGTTCTAGAGAGCTCTTGCAGCATCTTCATGTGGTGGAGGAGAGTGATCTGGAGGTTTCCAAGGTGACATGTTAATACGTGTAACAACATGATTGATTTCATGTGTTAATGCATATAATAACATGACCCTATAATTAATTTAATTGTTAATACATATATCAACGTTAATCTAATTTATTTTAACATGAACTCAATAAAGATCAAAAGAATAAGTCAACTATAAGTAGTTCCAATCTAATTTACAAAATATTTGGTATTTCCATGACAAGGTCAATATCTGTTAGGAAGTAGAAAGTGGGCAATATGCTGGTTAGCATCAGGTCTATATATTTACTTCAAAAATTATTATCACGCAATCTCAGCTGTGAATACTTGTTAATCCCATTGAATAACTAACTTGCTTCTTCAGTTTTGGTTCAGAGAGACTGTGCCACCAATGAACAGACAGTTAAAATGCTGGGGGTATTTATATTTCAATCAAGCAAAATGAAACAATAAAATTTTATGACGAACCTAATAGTTGATGAAAGTGCCAGAGTTAGCTTTGTCATGTGATTAAGTACTATGAGTTTTAAGTTGCTCTTTCTGTCTGTTTGTATGACTTTATGCTGGTAAATATTGAACCAACATTCTAAAGAGTAGCAGTTGCAAGCCCAGCTCAGGAGTATCTGTTGCTGCAGGGCAACTAAAGAAGAATAGGGAAGGTAGTCCTAAAAATCTTTATTTTTGGCTCCTTTTTTTGTGCCTAAGATGACCACAGGGACATGTGGCCATGTCTGACACTGCCAAAGTGTTCCAGTGATTTACAACTCTTGAAAGTTTGAGGTCATTCTGTCTACTGATTCTTGAGATTTAGGACATGACAGATAAATATGCGCGCGTGCGCGCGCACACACACACACACACACACACACACACACACACACACCTCCATTGTTGTAAGATTACATTATTATACTCTATGAAAGAAAGTATATAGAAGGTGATCTGTATATGCTCAAAGCAAATACATTAGATAGAAAATTGCTTGAATTAATGTTTAGATGTTATCGTTTTTGTGGTCGTATATGACGATAAAACCTTTCAACAATTTTTTTTAACTGAAGCGATGCTATCAAGTTTAGTATCACCTCAGTGATGACTGAGATTTGATTTGTCCACTACACATGTTATGGTGAATGGCTCTAAGCAGTCAAAGTAGCTAGTCACAGAAATACATTTTGTGTGTGCTTATTGCACTTCTCATAGGTCCTAGGAGTATGGGTAGATACATTCCTTGCAATGCAGGTAAATCAAGAGGAGTGCATGTGTAAACCATCTCAGTACCTCCACCTCATATTTTATGATCATCATGCATGCATGTGAACAAGGGCAGTCCCCCCCATTAAGACTGGTGGCAAATAATTACTATAATATTAATTGAAAATAGTGTTTTAGGCAAGACAAAATAATTATTCAGAACGCTCAAGATGGGGTTAAAAGTTATGGTAATATTTACAACTTTTGGGTTTCTATAGAGTAGAAAGCATTTAGTTGTAACCAATTAGTTGTAACGACAAAAAAATCCTTTCCTGAGCAGAACCTGTGGATGTATCTCATCTCACTCCCCACCATTCCAAGTGTTCCTAGACCTGTGTGCCACAGGTAAATATTGTAATTGAACCAAAAACAAATATGAATCTTTACATTGATCATCAGTCCTCATTTTTAATGGTATTCAAACTCTCCTATAATTTCATGTGTGATATAGTTTTGATGAAGAATTATCGACCTTTTCACTCTCTACCACTTCCCTTTCCTTCTCCTTCCATACACTATTCCAATATTTGTTCCCTCTCTTATTCTTATCAATGTTTTCCTTTCCTTCCTTGCCCCCCTCAGATCCTAAGACTGTACGCCCAATATCGGCAAGCAGAAGTGCACCGCAAATCTCTTGTCTTCCAAAAGATATATCTACAATGCAATCTAGATGCCTTCTATCAAACTGAAAAAGTTACATTCAAAATGTTGGCAGATATGGGAGTAGTTATAAATAATGATAAAATGCATCTTCCTTCGTCCAAGTATCCCAGACCATACGCTCGCTTCAAGGCTGTCATTGTCACTGTCCTGGCCACATTCCGATTCCACTACATAATCAGGCGCAAGTCGCAATATCTGCAGTCAAAGATAGATAAATATGGAGGAACCATTTCCAAGCAAGTGTTCTTCAAGCCTGCCATGCACGACCCTGTTCTAACCTCTTGCAGTGGTGACATGTTCTTGATGCAGCCCACCTCCTTGCCACCTGGGGGCTTAATTTCTATTTCGACAACAAGGGATACCATTCCTAGTGGAATTGGAAGCAAATCTGTGTCACTTTCAAAAACTGAACCACCTCAAATGCAAGAAAACACTGTGACATCTTCATCAAATCCAATTCATTTTTCAGGCACCGACTCACTCAATTTGCAGCGGTCCAGTTTCCGACCCCACCGTACCCACAAAACCAGTGGTTCAAACAACCCACCTAAAAAAGCATTTGTTTCTTCGAAGAACAAGAAACAAACTAAGGATGTAAAAAAGACAATATTCATTGAAAAAACAGTACCGTCTTCTCTTCCAGCTCTGTTGGACAATGGTGGTGTTTGTGATGTCTACACCGGCTACAGTAAATAAGCTGTCAGCTGCATGGAACATTAGAGAAAGCACAGTCTATGCTGAAGCTAGAGAAGCTGTCAACTTGATCTCATAAGTGACCCATGAGATAGTTATGTATAATTTGTATTGTCTATATGTTATCATTGCAACAAGTCTTTTGAACTTGCCATTTGTTGGCTGTTGTTATTTTTTGTTGTATTTTTTGTTTTTTCCATCCAAAACCATGGTTCTGATGCAACGATGCTCTCTCCTAATTGGAATTTTAACAAACCAGGTTTATTCAAGTGTTAAATGGTTGGTTGTAACTAGATTTTGAAATAAGAAGCCATGTGTGATATACACCTATGTTGCAGCTTCACAAGAAAGTCCAGTGGGGGGGGGGGGGGGGAGTTAATATAAAAAATATATAATGTCAAGGTAATGTAAAAATCACAGACAGTCTGTGATGACTTTGGTCAACTTGAAAGAGGTTTTAGCATCTTTATTTCAGCTACACACCTACTGGGTGCATTTGGTACATCTTGCTTAAATAAAGGAGGAATGTACAGAGTTGGGAACAGAATAGTGTAACGGAAGGTTAAGCTAATGGAGAGCACCACATCTGTGGTGCTGAAGGACAAAAAAATCATCTGGTTTGTTGCCATCTTACTTGGGCTCATTGAGATGAATCAGATTGCTTAATACATATCTCTTGCCTCAGATTGAGGTTGAAGTGGAGCAGTTGGAGAGGAACAAGGTTTTGACAACCCTAGCCCAAGCCAGGAGGGACACAAGGAGAGAGAGGACAGGAAACTCCTTCCAGTTCTTCCCCAGGAGAGGATGGAATCACTGAGGATGGCAATCCTAGATGAAAACCTAGAACATCTTTTATCACATAAAATGACATTTTCTTGAAAAAAAACAAACAAACAAACATTGTGGCATATAGTAAAAAAAAACTCCACATATTCCTAACTTTTATTGAGATTTGGTTTAGACAGGGACCAGAGACATTCCAAGTGGTGACAGATACACATGAACTGGATGTATGTGGGAGCAAGTGTGGGTGTTTGGTACATATATACTGATAGTTGAATGGACCACATGAGTCATTGAAGCTAGGGTAAGTTGTGTAACAGAGGCAATGGAGGCAGAGTTGAATGTTGCACTGAACAGGTATCTATCTGTTTCATCTCTACTACCTAGGACCTAGGATATATGGTGGGGAAGTACAGCAAAGTTAAACTAGAGATATATTGACACTACAGAGGGAGGAGTATACCAACCCTTCAATTACAACATTTAGACTAGCAAGGGTAGAAAAGCTGCATACTGGATAGCTCGGGGAGATAGGGGATGGGGGTGGAGAAAGAAAGGATTGATGGGGGAAAAGAAATGGAGAAATAGAGCTCTCAATCATTTTGTAATGGTCTTTGTACACCATGCTACTGTCACAAAAAATAGAATTATATTACGCATATGAAAATAATCATGCTATATAGATTACATTTCAAAGATACAATGAACTACAGACAAATCTAATACTACAAGATAATTAAGTTTGTGTGTGTATGTGGGGGGGGTATGGACACAATGACAAAGTATATTATGTTGCCAGGTTATATCTTCTCAATGTCAGCAAGTGGTATATCTTTCCTTTCTCAGTGTTCATTTCTTGCATTTCCTTGTAGTGATGACGTTGTCACCTGGAAATATAGAAAAGTATGATCATTCCATTTTCAGGTTAGGGAATCAAACTGTCATCACGGAATAGAATCTATAAATCATCTTCATGAATTGAAATTTATAGATTACATCTCTAGAATAAAATGTATATATCACTATCACTTTATTATAGGAACTGTAGACTTAAGGATTATAAAATAATATGAGTTAGACAAGAGAGAGAGAAGAAAAAAAGGCAACTCAAAAGAACAGCTCTACTAGACACCAGAAATAGCTAGATGCCCCAGGTCCAATATAATTATGTCTCCGGAACATAGAATAATATGAAATTATATAATGTAAAATAACTATAAGTATTAACGTGTTCCTTTTTTTCTGCTTTGAGAATGGAAAGTATTAATATGCGCTAACGTAGTTATTTTTTATATAGCATAATCTAACTCATTTTTATTATACTTAACATGGCTATATCTTGACTTGAATATATATAGATGGGTTGAGTTTAGAGAGGACAACATATTCTAGGAAACTAGTCAAAGAAAGTATATGAAGTGAGAGGTGACTTTCTCAATCAGGCTCGTTACTTAACATGGGGCTAAAGATATACAGAGGACTGGAATAAATTTATCATGGCTAGAGCACTTTAAACAGTGAAGGATTTAATGTATGTTAGTCTAATTTCTATTAGTATAAATTTTACAGCATAATTATATAATTATATATTCTCCTATCTTTGCCATGAGGTATTTGCATTTGGCAGATTAAATATATGCTGTATTACTTACCTTTAATAGTTCCCCCTCAAATTCACTATAATCAATCTTCCCCCCTGCAGTTTGTTCTCATAAGTCATCCTTTCTACTAATGCCTTCAGTTTTATTTTCTGATTTCTTTCAATGCTATCATTTAAAAGAATGCTCTTTTGTTTAAGGTATCGTATTCTTTCTCCATCTTCAATAAGATGTTTGGCTATAATATGTGTTGATGTGAGTAATTTATATAATTTTTAAGATCAAAAGCTATGTAAATTACTGACATCAAGGTGTTTTTTTTATGGATATCTTATTGAAGATAGAGAAAGAAGTACGATCCCTTAAACAAAAGAGCGTTCTTTTAGGGAATAGCATTGAAAGAAATAGAAAAATAAAACAGAAGACATTAGAAGAAGGGATGACTGATGAAAATGAACTGTATGGAAAAAAAATTGACTGAGAGAATTTGAGGAGGAAAATGGATTTGCTGTGCTTGATCAGTTTTATCCTCAGCAAGATTGCTTTCCTCTGTCAGCTGATTCATTTTCTCTCGTATCTTGTCCATTGTGACTGAGGATTGGTGAGTATACAGATTGCAAAGTTTGATAATGGCAGCCCTACAATGTATACATTTGATGGAGTATGGATTATTACTTGGATTATTTTTTCTTTCCACACTACAAAATGAACATATCAAAATAAAAAGAAAAAAGTATGTAAGGCACCTCTATTCTAAATAATGAAGGATTCACAAGCTTTAAATATATTTTATATATCTCTTTCTCTCTAGATGTATCGATCTAATGATCTCTCTGTCTGTCTGTCTGTCTGTCTGTCTGTCTGTCTGTCTGTCTGTCTGTCTGTCTGTCTGTCTGTCTGTCTGTCTGTCTGTCTGTCTGTCTGTCTGTCTGTCTGTCTGTCTGTCTGTCTGTCTGTCTGTCTGTCTGTCTGTCTGTCTGTCTGTCTGTCTGTCTGTCTGTCTGTCTGTCTGTCTGTCTGTCTGTCTGTCTGTCTGTCTGTCTGTCTGTCTGTCTGTCTGTCTGTCTGTCTTCTGTCCATACTGGTATAGTCCTGAACCTACTCTATGTGTACTGAATAATTGGTTGGGCTTATTAATTGGCTTGCCTCTACCTCTCATAGAAACTGGATATTTAATTTTTTGTGTGTGTTACTTTGTTGTCTTTTTCCCCTCTGCAATATCATTGCACAAACAGAGGATAGAGAGGAGGGAGAGAGCTGCTGGTAGCTAAACTTCTAATAGCAGACATCAGCAATAAAGCCACAGGAATGTTACATAAATCTGAGCCTCTTTAAGCCTACCCTTATGAAGGTTTCAGGTGAAACCAGGTGGAACCCATTGGGATAAAACTGGGTGTAGTGTGGACATGAGGAACCCATTCCAGACATAGGTGAGACTGGTTTGAGTGTGCAGTGTGGACAGGCCTTAAGAGAAAGGATAGCATCAAAGTTCACATCTTTCCTGTGTCTTCCACTAAGCAATGCTGTTGTGGAAAGAGTTTTTTTTTCTCAGTTAATATTCATCAATCCTACTTTGGGGAATTAGATGAGCTGTGACATGTTGGACAGTATAATCTGAATCACAACACTACTCTAGTTAGAGAAAATATGCTCTTAAGACTTTGTGACTTCCACAAAAATGCCGGAAAAGTATAACACAGAAATCTTGTATGCCTAGTCTGCTAGTCAGTGGTCTGCATGGAAGAGCACTGAGGAGTATCAATGGGGGAAGAGAGATGGACTAATTTCCTGGACACCATTAGTATGTGAACATATGGAAATATTGCTTGTTGATTGTCTTGATTTGCAATTGATACTTGACACCCAACGGATTGTCTTTATTGGAATTGTGTAAATTGTGTGTGTGGTGATTTTCAAATGTGTTAATTGAATTTAGATATTTGATAGACTAACATGTTTTTCTGGATATAGTTAATCTTAGAACAATTCTGTTAAATTGCTATTTCATCTTTGAACTGATAAGCAAGTATTAATGGTTAGTGTTATTGATAACACATACAGAGTTAGTATCCACTATTAGGCTACAAGTTGGCATATGTACACCAAAATCTTGGCATATATATTTTTTTATATATGTTGGAAATACAGAATACCATATATAGCAAATAGCTTAATAAAAATATATATACTTAAATTACCATATTTGGAAGTGCTACAGTTACATGTAAGGTGAAGTAAACTTAAAAAAAATATTGTCATGCTACAGAAAACAAATTTAATCTGACATTTCAAATGAACAGCCCATTATTTTGGGATGTAGTAGTCATATTCGGACCACTGTACTAAGCAAGTAGCTTGAAATACAACATGCAACACACTTGTCCTTTCTAGCAGTCCCAATATGTGAACATTTCATTTTTTATGTTTCTCTATGTAACTAGTCATACTGCTATCCAGCTTACCTCCAATGTGTAAGTGTGGTAGCCAGTTACTTGCTGATGGGAGATTAGGAGTGGCATCACAGTTACTTGTAGACAGGAGACTAGGAGTGGTAGCCCAGTTACTTGTAGACTTATCTCCTACATATCACCAGCAACTGGGCTACCACCTTACACACCAGAGGAGCAGCAAGTGATATAACTGAGTTGAATAGGCCCATTTACGTGCATACAGGAGATGGGAGTGGTAAGCCCAGTTATTTATAGAGGGAGATCAGGCTGTAACACGTGACTTGTTAAAAAAAAAAAAAAAAAAAAAAAAAAAAATTGGCATGGGTCCTTCAGGAAGTTCTAGGTAAAGGTATTGCTGAGGAAGTAATTAAAGCTTGGGCTGTCATTGAAACTGTTGCTAACTGAATTGCCTTTGAGAGGGTACGTGGTCTGGCTTTTTTTTCCTTTTTTTTTTTTTTTTTCTTCTGTTTTTTTTTTTGTGTTGATCTTGTGAAAAAAGATGACAGTATTTGTGACAGTAGAAGAAGGAAATGGAGGCAAAATTTTTATGGGTAGACTTGAAAAGGGGGGAAAAATTAGTTCCTTTGGTTGCTTGCTGTATGTATCTCTCCCCAGGTTCCACTAGTTATTATAAGAAAACCTAAAGTAAGCACTCCTTGGCTCCACTAGTCATTATAAGAAAACCTAAAGTAAGCACTCCTTTAAACCCTGTTAGTTTATTCTACAAATGTTTTTACAACTTTTAAACAAATTGAATGTTCTTGCTACTATGAAATTTGAACTATTGTAGCTAAACAATTCTTTTTCAAGAAGCTATTATCACAAATACATTTCAACTTTCACAAATATTACTAAATCTAGTTCTCCATGTATAAGTTACAGTAATTTTATTTACCACTAAGTTCATTTTCTTGCACTAATTACAAACCATTTTTGAAGGAGTTTGTAGTAATAGCATTCTCTACAAACCATTATTTTGAACTTTCTCTAGGCATTTATTCAAACTGAAAATGTTTAATCCCCCAAATAATTATTAAATAGAAATGGCTAAGGCAAAGGTATCACTCCCTCTTAAAAATATGGTTGCTACAATGCCATTACTGAATGTGGTAAATTGAAACAGAATTTAGGTTCATTATTGCTTTCACCTTCACTTGAATGTCCTCTGGTGATATTAGTACTTCATAAGCAGGTGACATTTTCATATCACTTCTTAGAGTACATATTGAGAGGTTTAGTATTTTAAAACAATCCTAACAAGGAGAGGCTACAGCTATTATAAGAATAAAAGGAGGATAAAAATATATTAATGAAAGCCTTAGGAAGCTGATGTACAGAGTAAAAAAGAAGAAAAGAAACAGAGAAATCTTAATTTTGAGAGCTCACTAAATAGCCAAGAAATAGGGAAACAATTGATACTGACAGCAAATTGAGAACCCATGAGAAGGCATTTAGGTCCAACCCATGGTGGCATGCCTAGAAAATTTGTCCTGACAGTTTCAATGCATCCTGCCTTGACTGCTCTCCAAACCATTCCTACTCCCACTTCTCTGAAAAATTTAAGGATGATGAGATTAGTGTGCTTTGCCTTCTTGGGTGTCCCAAGTGCAGCATGTACCCAGTTAGAATGACCTGCTGGAGTTTGATTTGTCTCCAATAATGCCATCCATCATTAAGAAAGTACTGAGGAAACATCCTTCCACCTCTTCCCATAGGAAATGATGGAATCAATTAAGATTGTCTAAAGATGATGCCTTCTACCCATTACTTTTTGGCCACTCTGTTTTCAAAAGTTCTTTTATGCTCTCATGTCCCTCCAACATAGTGGACTCATGCAGAAATCATCATGATTCACAAGAAATGTGATAGAACCGACCATGAATACGTTAGCCTTATTGCATTAATTACTATATTATTTATTAAAACAGTGTTTCAGACCAGGTCAAATAATTTTATGGAACATTTAAGATGAGGTTAAACTTGTAGTAAGATGTACATTTGTGTTTCCATAGTGTAAATTTGAATTATTTGTAACTACAAACTCTGGTGCTTCTGAACAGTAAATAAGTAATAAAAAATCCATTCTTTAGCAAAACTGGTGGACCTATGCTGCCCCCCCCCCATCATTCCAAGTGTTCCTAGACCTGTGTGCCACAGGTAAAATGTGAATGTTGATGATGCACTAAGTTGCAATTGGGAAGTGCATGGCAACAGAATTCTGAGGAACTCTGTCTAGAGGTTCCTATTACTCTATTCATTCTAAGGTTGTCTTCTCTGGAGTCATTGATAAGGGAAACAAAGACAGGAGACTAAATTTTCTATGACATAGAAGTATCATATTGGAGATTGTTTTGTCAAAAATGAGATTACCTTGGAGATTATCCTGTGTTAAGAGGTTGAACCAGTTCCACCTGTCGTCTTCAATGACTATATCCATATGACACAGATGTGTTCCACCCAGTCAGGCTTCTACTCAGTAATAAAAAAAAATTTGAGGATCTGATAATGATAAAACAAGTGTTTATAGATGTCCATATGATTAAAAGATGTGTTAGTATATACCTCAATGGACTATAATCAGATTGCATATTTAATTTAAGTAAACCTAATTATATATACAGGAAAAATACTGGACCTAGGGGTGGTTTTTGTTGTCCTTTGACCTCTTGTTCAGTTGCTTATTGCTCTGTGGGGGTCCTCTCAACTCTTCCCACCAGAATAGAAAGTGGGGGAAATTTGGAGAGGGAAAATTTTAGCATCCCTGGTTCCACCTAGTTTAGAGCAATTCCTCCCCAAACTACCCCATAATCACCCCTTTTTTCTTTAGGGGGTGTGGGGGAGAGTCCCACCACACACATACATATGCCTCCCCACCACCCTCCTCCCCAAAGTATTGAGACATTGAACCCCCACCATCCCCCCACCCCCCAAGGAGGAAAACAAATATACTTTTTACTTTACCCATGATATTCGGAATTAACCATATGACACTACCCAACTTCTTTTTTATCAATCAGGACATAATGGTATATGTTTTCCTCTTTCTGCCCCTATAGGTGGCTAGGGCTCTTATTGGCCAGGCAATAACAATTAAAAAAAAAAAAAAAAAACAACCCAAGGGTGCCTAAATTTGATAGCCACCCTGGTATCAAATGATAGCCCATCAAATTTTGTAGACTACTAAAAGTGTGGGATGAGTATATATCTCCAAAGGGAGGCTAAAGCAATAACAGGTCAATTGTGGCCAAAATTTATGGTTGCAAAAAATTCAGAGTATTTTGTGTTTGCAGGCAATCAGCATTTGACATAATGATATGCAACTCATCATGCAGGGAATGGTTTCACAAGGAATGTGTGAAGACACCTCAAACAGTTTGGAAAAGAACGAACTTATACGGTTTGTAATGTCTGTGAATAATAATGTCGTTCAGGTACCATTCATTTTTTGCATGATATTCTCAACAAAAACCTTTTTTTATCACCATCTTGAATATACCGCTTCAATGATAATGTAATGCTATTGATAATAATACAGTTGTAAATGTTTTCAATTTTAATTTCATGTATTACATCAACTTCCATCACTTTCAATATACATATTTTGCCATTTGGAATTTTGAGTTAGTCAGAACAAGTGCCTTAGACAGTGTTCTCAAATATAAAAGTGATAAAGATAATTCAGGTGCTATAATTGGAACAGCAAGTTTATCATGTGTATCAGCACTGTCACATATAATCTTACTAGCAGCATATACCTGGTGTTGCCCGGGATATAATGACATGTCCACAGAAATGAACTTATCAAATAAAAAGTAAAAGTGTGAGTGTTGCCAAATGGATTTAGCCAAAAATTGCAACAAAATTGCTCAAAATTATTACTTTTATCACTACCTTTTCATTTCATTCATAATGTTCCAAAGTATAGACATCAACTATATATCGAAAACAACTGAAAGAGCAGCTCTACCAGATACCAGTAGAGGCTAGAAGCTTCAGGTCCAATATGATGTCTAAGGACCATTAAATAAAATTAAATTCTATTATATTGCAACATAAGGTAATAAAGTAAAACATATCAAAGGCAAAAAGCCCTAGCACATGTGTATTCTTTCGTTTCCAAATTGAGAATGCAATAATAATGTGGATAAATATGTAGTTGTATTTTTATATCATCATCTAGGTATATGCTGGTTTACTTACTTTCCAGAGTAGCAATTGTTTTCCTTAATTTTGTAATGATAATTATTTTTCGATTGAGTTTATTTTCAGCAATTATCCCTTCTTTTAGTGCCTTCAGTTTCATTTTTCTCTTTCTCTCAATGCTATCCCCTAAAAGAATGCTCTTTCCTTTGAAAGATCGTACTTCCGTCTCCATCTGAAATGAGATATTCTGGTATAAAACATTGATGTGAGACATTTACATAGCTTATTATCATCATGTGTACTGTTGTAGGATACATATAGCTACTGCTTTACAGCACTCATAGTGGACATACCAGGCCTCCAGCCAATGTACTCAGCTAGTACCATGTGTTAGTCACTCTGATTATCATGTTATGTCACATTCTTGTGTGGATTAAACCCAGGAGCACTGATTTTGAAAGTGACACACACACATACATACATAATATGTTAATAGAAATACTTACAGTAAACTTTTCACTTTCGAGTTTTTTCTGGATTTCATGTGCTGTATCATGTTTAGCCTCAGTAATATTTTTTTCATCTTTTAGCCTGTAGATCTTCTCTCTTAGCCCGTCCATTGTGCCTGAGGATTTGCAAAGTTTTATAGAAATAATATTAAAATGTATGAAATTCATGTAGTATAGTCTACTACTTGAATATTTTTTCTTTCCACACAAAGAAATGAACATATGAAATAAAAAGTAAAAGAAAAATTGTACATGAGGCATCTCTATCTGAAATAATTAAGACTCAATAGTTTTAACTATTAGCTATATATATAGCTATATATATGTGTGTGTATGTGTATATGAATGAACAATAGTATGATATGCATGCACTTTATTTGGAATGTACTTTGTTTAATGAATTACAACAGACCCTCCCTACTAAGAGGAGCTTGGAGATCACTTGAACTGTTCATATTAATTGGGACCAATACAGCTAATGATGTGAACTCAGGAAGTATTGTCAGGGGCTAACTAGTTTTGGGACCTTCTTTGGGAAGATACTGACCAAGTCAGGTTCACTTATAATGGAGGTGGTCTTATCTTAGAGGGGTCTTACCTACTTGGGAGTGGCTCAATAGAGCCAACCAACCAGGAACAAGCCAAAATGGTTTCATAATGGCAATGGTCTTAGTACAGAGAGGTCCCAATAGGGAGGGACCACTGCATCACTTATTCATTAAATAAAACATAATTTTTGTGACAATCTATAATCCAATGTGCTACATTTACAAACTAATCAAGAGGAGCAAAAGTAATTTTTGAAGGTCAAATGGCCAAGATCTGGTCTACCTACACAGAGACTAATAAAGTTAGCTGGTGAAGACATGGCTCTTGATGAAAAAATGTATATGATTTCTTGGACACTCCTAGTATGGAGATATTGCTTGTTGATTAGCTTGATTTGCAATTGATACTCGACACCCAACTGGTTGTCTTCATTGGAATTGTGTAAATAGTGTGTAGTAATGTTGTTAATCTTGTTAATTAAAATTAAATATTTGATAGAAACACATGTTTCTAAGGATGTAATTAATCTTAGAACAACTCTGCTGCAGCATGATGTAATAGTCAGTGGTAATGATAACCAAACCTGAGTTAGTATCCACTGTTTGGCCACAAATTGGCTTAGTTGAACCAAATTTTGGCTGTATTTCTTTATGGAAGTTGGAAACATTGATTACACTATATGTAGCAACATTACTTGATATTATATTTTACTCAAAAAACATAAGACTTCATAAATATGCAGTTATGGTAAAACAAATGAGTGCATGTGGCATTTTGGTTCCATGGATGCATGTCTACCAGGCATAGCATGAATGGGCACGTCACCAGATCAAATTTATTTGCACACTTGTGTTGCAAAACCTCCATGCTGTGAATACAGTGGTCTGGGGTGGTGACTAATTTAGAAGTACTACAGTTACATGCTAAAGTGAAGTAAACTCCATAAAACATATTGTCAATATAAAGAAAAAATAACAAGATAAATACTCTCAATGATGAATCAGTTTTAATAATTACTACTATCATTAGGACAGGACAATTCTATTGAAGTGCACTTGGGTCATTGTAATAGGAGAACAAATTCAATGAAAAAGGGCAAACATCTGCAAATTTTCTAGTGAATGATTTAGTCTAAATGCTGGGCTGAAATATAGTGGGAAAAAGCTTATTCAGCAAGTGCTAACTACACTTTTCTCCCAAAATAAAAAATAAACAAGAAAATTCAGAAAGCACAAAAGCATAACAAATTCTACAGCTGCAACAATTCCTACCACAACTATTTATCAGACATCCAACTTTACAAAATACTCAATCATCCATGGATCCATGGGGGGGGGATGGGGGGGGGGGGGGGGGGGGGAGGGGGAGGAGGGGGGAAGGAGGGGGGCAATCCAGACTAGTGCTCCCCCTCCCCCACCTTTCTCCAAAACTAAAAGAAATAAAGGAACAAATCCCAGTAAACACAAAAACATTCAAGAAATTCAGAAGCTGCAGCAATTCCTCCCACCACCACTAACCTGACAGACAACTTTTCTTATGCAGCAGAAGTATTAGAAATAACTGATGGTGCAAGGTTGTAAAACACAACATTTTTAAGGAATGAAAACCCAAGCAATCACTCTAAATCAGAGAGAAAACTGGTTACACAAGTTGCTTGCAGTGGATGATTAAAAAAAAAAAGGATAAAAATAGAGGTAAAATTCTATGCTAAACTTTCAAAAACTCAATTGTTCAGCAGAATATATCCAGCCAGGTGCTAGCTCACCCTGGGCTTCCTTTACTTTTTTAAAATTTCCCCTACTGCTACTTTGGTTCCATCACTGTAATTATTGTTAGGGAATTATTCCTAAGGAACTATTCAACTACAATTATTCTAAGGTAATCATTCCTAAGTAATTATTCCATGGTAATTATTTCAAGGTAATTATTTTATGCTGATGAAATAATTGTCTTCATAGTTCCTCGATTGCTCTTCTTGGTGTTAAGTCACACACCTTTTTTTTATTTATTTTTTTAATTTTTTTTAAACTTTTCTATTCTCCATTTTAAAAACCAGGGTGCTTGTTATCAACCTTTTACCATGAGAAAAAGGACCAACCAACCAACCAATCGACAGGTAGAAATACATACAATCATAAAAATAATGATAATGTATTCTAAATTTGAGTTGATTAAAGTAGACATTTGAAATGATAAATCCTCTATTAGGGGTATAGTAGTTATATTGAGAAAAGAAAATATACTAAACAAGTAGCTTGTAATTCAACATGCAACAAATTTGTCCCTTCTAGCAGTCACAACAGATGAATATTTCAATTAATATTTTGCTATTTAACTAGTTATACTGCTATCCAGCTTGCTTGTGGTAGTAAGGTAGTAGACCAGTTAAATTTGCACACCCTGTGTTAGCCTAATTATTCCAGCAGAAGGTCCAGAAGATCCATTGAGGTTGCCCAGATAGGTCCAGAAATGTTAACCCAGTTACTTGCAGAAAGATGAAGAGTGACTCAGCCATAGATTTCAGGTTAGTGTGGACAGCTGGTTTCTATTGACTACCAACCCCCATAAATATTAATACAGTGAAAGTCTGTGTGTCAACTGGAAGTCCTGGCTGGGGGTCTGCCTGGCAGGGTCTGCCTGGTAGGGTATGTCTAGCATTATAAATGTGCTACGGAATTTGTGAAGGAGAATAGTACTGTACCATCAAATTGTACTGTACCATCAAATTTTTCTGAATATCTCTCTTAATTTGGTTTCTAGAATAACATTATAGCACATGCTAATTTAATTGATAATTAGAGTTCTAAAACATGTGGGCAATAGTCCCTTTGCCAGTTTTTCTATATATGTTTGAGAAGTGCTATAAACTTTTATCCACTTCAGTACTTAACTGACCTGAACAGAACTTACCATTGAATAACTAACCATTGCTTCACAGTCTGGATAAGAGTATCATAGGTGAGTGGGTGATGGTAGAAATGAGAAGATTGGGAAGACCCCAGTAAAAAAAATAATCTCTGCTGGAGCAATTCACACATTCATTATTGTAGCAAATACTAAAAAAAATTGTATAAAAGTTACTAGTTAATTTATAATTATAGTTGCTATGCTCACAGTTAGCTAAACACCAATCATAACTATAACTTGTTGACTGATTGCTTTCTGTAATTGGTAATCTCTTGGCCATGGGATGGAAAATTCAAATAAATTAAAAAAATTACAGACAGTAAGCTGCTACACTTCTCTCCTCAGCTATAGATCTATAACCAATAAATGATCCACCACAGTACATTCCAGTACAATATACAGTGGAACCTCTGAACAGCAGATATGCTGGGACACACTCAGCAGTCCTTTGTAGAGAGGTTGTCCTCTATAACAGGTCAGCACAAGATTAACCACTAAATATCTATTAATGTCATAGCAGTAATCTCTTATGTTACTAAAGATAATTGGATATACTTGCTACTTTATGGGGAATACATACAAGAATTATTACTCTATTGAAAGAGTGGAATTCAAGAATGGCAGTGATTGGGAATTAAAATTAGGAACTTATTAACTTTGTTCATGCCCTGTTTCAAGGCTCAAGTGGCATTCGCTCTTCTTTTTCTTTTGTTGAGAAACAATAACTATTACTGTGGTGTTTTTGCAAAGATATCAACAAGGGATTCTGCTGCAAAACTGTGAACAGAATTGCTAGTTTTTGCCTTTGACAAACGTCAATTTACCATTTCCAATTGAGGAATCTTTATTCAGAAGGGTGCCTTTTCTGAGGCATATGCCTTCCCTAATGGTTGTTATGCCTTGCCCAGATGTAGCAACTATATCTTATAGTTTAGTCTTCTAGTTTGTAACAATAGGTATCAGAACTTAGGATGGCAGGGGTAGCCCAGAGGTGTCTCTAAAATGGTGGTTGGTTCCATGTTAATATTGAAGTTAGATTTAGTTAAAGAGGTGGTTGACACCTCTATCATGGTGTTGTCTGAATACAAGGCTAGAGGACTTGGAGGTGTGCCTATAATGGTGTTCTTCCTTCTGGTGTTCATATGTGGTACACACCAAAAAAATCCTATATTGAGATGCAAAAGGAACTGGTGGTGAATTTTCCAGTCATTCATCTCACTTTATAGCAGTCACGGCCTCATTTTGCATGCCTATCTTTATTCTCAGACTTTTTAAAATTCAATTTCACAAAATGACTGGAGTGTGGTTAAAAAACAACTGGGGTATGGTTCAAAAAAGTCTAGGGGTGTGGCTGTTGTCCCTTCTTAGAGGTCCATTTTCAATGGATATATTGGAAGCTGGCCCAGCTTTTATCCCTTGTTGGAAGTTAAGGGGGTCCAGCTAAACTCAAACCTTGCCTTTAGAAAAATCAAGAATTGTGAAACAGTACATTGGTTAGCAAATAATAAAAATCAGCTGCCAGCTGAATTTGTGTTGAAGCTGGAAACCAATTAGGTTTTAAATGACGTTAAAGCTGAAAAAAAAACAACAACAGACCTACAGGAATTTTTTTTTGCCCACCACTGAGGGCTGTAGTCATAGAGTGTTTATTTTGAGATATGTTTATGAACTTTTAAAACAAATGTGAATATGTGATTTGATAATAATGTTCTTTACATTAACCATTCTTGACATTTTTGCCTTTACACACCCTAGAAGAAGAGGTGTGGCCAGATGGGGCAAGCAAACCAATGCTACACTTAAGTTATGAACTATAATCATTTTTAGATATGTAGAAAGCACAGATTTGCAACAGGAAATAACTCTTTTAAGCATTCATACACTATAAAGGTACAAATTTCACTGGGCTCAGATTTGTGGTTATGCCCTGAGATATTTTATGGGAGTGGGTATGGCATAATATTTGACATTGCTATGACAACTATTGAAGCTTTAAAAAAAATCAGAGCAGTTCTTCTAAATGTTGTGCTTTTGTACTGAGGAGGTCCAAGTTTGAATAGTCTTTTGTAA
Source organism: Lycopodina hypogea (assembly GCA_963969325.1). Lineage (NCBI taxonomy): Eukaryota > Metazoa > Porifera > Demospongiae > Poecilosclerida > Cladorhizidae > Lycopodina > Lycopodina hypogea. The sequence goes on from OZ017788.1 coordinate 4,400,028, forward strand.
ATTTTCTTTTTCTAGCCACTTGTCTATCTAAGTTAGGTTGTGTACCATGGGAGAAGAAATACACATTTATGACACTGTGGATATTGAAGGCAACATTGGGCACTACTGCTACATTGAGGGTAATGGACAATCCATCAATAAAATGAACCAACCTCACACACTCAACCACACATAGCCAGTGGGAGAAGAAATGCACATCTATCACACTGCAGACATTGAAGGCAGTATTGAGGATGACATTGAGAATAATGGACAATCAATCAAAATAGTGAACCACCCTAACACACTAGACTACACAGAGCCAGTGAACATTTGTTAAAGAATTCCATTAACCACTTGGACTTGAGAAGTCAAGAATAGCATTGCTTCCAAGTCCAGAGCAAATAGAGCATCACCTGAAAAGGACGTCAATGTGGTGGGTAAGTTGATTTTGGTAGAAACTGTACCCAGGTTTACTTAAGCCAGAGAGATTGTTGTAAAGAGTTCCAAAATCCTGCCCCCCCACCATCCACTTGGAGTCTGAGCCACCCCAGAAGTTAGTGTCTGCTCACTCGAATAGGAGACCCAAACTACTGCCCCCCATCATCCACTTGGAATCTCAGCCATCTAAGAAAAACACTGACAATAAAATGTCCACTAACTCAAATAGGACCTTGTTCTGTTATGTTTGGGACATTCGAGTGCAGTAATTCAAGTCAGCCAACACACCCACTCGTCACATCCCTAAATTGAAATCCACTCTGGTACAGTAGTGCACTTCAATTTACCACCAAATGTGCTTATCATTATGGACCATTCTAGTGCAGTATGGTTGGTCAGATTAGTGCCCACCCCAAATCATCCCCCCCACCCTACCATTTGAAACAACTATATTACATAGACAAAATCAGCTAAACATCCGCCCTCCACACTTGCAATTGGAATCATTATAGTATAGTAGTTTAGTACAGCTTAACAACCCCACCACTTCATCCCTACCACAGGAGACCACTTTAGTACAGTAGTGCAGAAGAGAACATCCCTCCATACCCCAATTTCACACCATGAGGGACCACTATACTAGAGTTGAGAAAATCAGATCACTCCCTTCTACCCATTCCATACTATTAGGGTCAACTATAAGACAGTAGCAACTATTGGCTTAATACCCTCCCTATTGTACAGTTCATCTGATTGCCCACCCTGATATGTAACATTATGGACAACTTTTTGTATAATTATGATTGTTAGCTTGCAACCAACCCCCCACCACCTCATTCATAACATAGGGGACAAGTGCTGGTCAACTTAAAAATACCAACCACCACAACACCATCCTTACCTTTAAAGATCAATGAGTGCAATAATTTGGGCCAACTTAACCCATATCCTCTCCCAATATGTATAATTTGGAATAAATATAGTACATTAGTGTAGGGCAGCCCCCACCTCACCCACCAACCCATCCCTACAATTGTGGAATACAATCTTAACCATAAGTTATATCACAGTCTGTAATGAGAGCCAGCTTAACCCCCACACCCCCACCCCCACCACTTACTCATCCCCTTTCCTATCACTAAAGTCCAGACTAATTCAGTAGTGCAGGTAAGCTTACCAACTCCCCTCTCCATCCCTACATTTATGGAACACTCTAGGACAGTAGTGTAGATTAGTTTGAGCACCTCCACCACTTCCATCTATCCCTACCAATAGGGACAACTTTAGTACAGCAGTGCAAGTTAGTTTTCTTTCTACCCTTCCCAGTGATTTGCTACCATCCCAGTAGAGCATCATGTCATAACCTTGTGTTGTGTTATCATAGTATTGCACCCACAGCTCTCAACTCCATCAAGAAGCAGCAGCTTGTTGAGGTGAGTTCCCTAGCCAACCCTCCCAAGATAGTGAAGATGGCCATGGAGAGCATTTATCTGCTGATCGGAGAACCAACCAAGGAGTAGAAATCCATCTGCACTATCCTCATGAGAGGGAATTTTATCATCGCCATAATCAACTTATCCACGGAAGATATTTTTTGAGGACATTGGATAGCTTCTGTACGAGTGTATCCATTATGAGTAGGATGTGCTTCAATATATAGATGTGAGGGTGGTGATCTTCCCTCTCTCCCAATCGAGATATATCAGTAAACAAAACTCGCTTTCCTCCTGTGGAATGATAGAATATCTTGATGTAGAATATATTCTATAGCATATTCTAATTATTTAGAAGTAAAATGTACTAGTTGGAATAGGTTTAGAACAGTATACTGATTACTTCTTGTCTGAATACCAGCTTTTTGAACTAAAAAAGCTGCTCTGTGAATTGATATATTGGCTAAATAGAGGATGATTTGTGAACTAAAGGATGAAAAATAGAGGGACAGGGAGAAGAAATGATAAGAGAAATGGAAAAAAAAATGAAAAAAAAATATTCTTGTTCAGAATACAAAACCTCCAAATTTAAGCTAGGGCAACCTTACCTTAATATAGGCTATTATTATATCTTTAGTATATATTTTTGTGTATGTTTAGAACAATTTTAATTTAATTTTTCTATTCTCATATTTTCTAATTTTAGTGGCTGAAATTAATGTTTTTTTCCATACAACTAACATTTCTTTAAAGTCACGCACACACACTGTCATGTACGCACGTGTGCACACACACCCACCCATGCATGCATGCATGCATGCACACACCCACACACACACACACACACACACAAACACACAGAACCTACTCAATGCATCTCTCTTGAAGCAAGACAAGATCTGAGTGATCATGGTGGCTAGGATGCAGAGCAGCCAGATAAGGATAAGACAACTCTGCCACATGACTCCAGCAATGTTGTAGCTGTAGGGAAGCCAGCCAATCTGTGCAGGTGAACAAGGACAATGGGTGGGTGGGTGGGCAAGATACATCACCTGGTAATGCAACATTCCCAGGGAAATTCCCCTCAAATGTATTAATGAATTATCTCTGGGTTCTTTGTAGAACATATATAATAAATAACTATCATAGTAATAAAACAATAATATCATCAATAATGATAATAATAATGATATTAAGAATAACAATAATAAGAAAAACAATAATAATAACAAAAACAACAACAATAAAAGGATCCCCCCACCCATGCCCTCATATTCTAATCCTCTCTGTGCATTATAAACGTACCATTCCCCCATACCATTCCTTTCTTTACAAGCATGCATGCATTGTTGGGGGGGAGGTAAGGAGAGCACATGGCCCACCAAGACACACACACGCTAGCCAGTGTGGCCATCCATTACAACTGTAAAGTCCCATTAGCCCTAGCCCAGGGCACTCCATTACCACCACACTTGCCTTCACACACAACTCCTCAATAAGGTAAGAAAAGTTGCCCTATTACCAACTTCACATATAATTTCTAGATAGTGGTACAAACTGGTTCACCCTTTACCCATGATGGACCAATTAGACATTAAAATTTCATTTGCAATGGATGAAGTATATCTATCTTACAGCATCTTTTTAAAGTGTTTTGAAGTTTTGAAGGGAAGAGTAAAGTGGAAAGGACACTTCAGAATATCTACAAACAGGGGAAACTCAGATGTCAGGTTGGCACAAATGGAGACTATCAAACACTCACTTACAACCTCACAATGGCAGTGTAATGAAGTTATATAGCATTAGTGACCACTTTCTTGGAGAAGACGGAGAAGTCAAGAGTCCCATAGGTGAGTCAGGAATGAATTAATGTCCTGCAATGGATTAGACACACATGAATCCCCATTGCTGACCTCCTTAGAGGTTGATGATGCAATGAAGTGACCACCATGGATCATTAGACTAATGCTATTAGGAGCAGTGGTGGTGGTGAGAAAGATGTACTCATTAGACCACAAGCAATTAGCAAGTGACTTGCACTCACTGTGGTGGGCTTTACCTGGAGTTGACATTGTTTAGTGGGCCTGAGGTTAATATTTTTTAACATAATGGCCTTGATAGAGTGGACATGTGCCCTAGATAATGTGGGTTTGGCCTTTATAGAGTCTTCGGCCTAAAAAGTCAAATCACTGCCAATCGTAGTGTGACACTGTGTTGACACTGACCGTGGGAGGGTGGGTATGGCTAGCATTTGGGTCCAAATGAAACTCAGCAACAGCACTGCCTGACCACCAGTAATCCAGATGAGTGGTCGAGACTCTATGAACCACACTAACTACAGGATCCTGTCAGAGGATACAAGGAGAAGAGTGAGGAAGGCAAACATCGCCGGCTGTTCTGGTCCTGAATCTCCTCGTGTGCTGCCATACAAACACAATCAGAGATTATCAGACATCAGGACTTAAGGTGGACATGATTTCCTCATGTCAGCCATCATCCTTCAGTTGAGGAGGATAGTTCAGAAGATAAGGTAAGGTGGATACCACAAGAACTGGGCCAGCCTGTGCTCTACCATCCCTGTATTCCTCATATCAAAGGAAATGTAGCTCCTTGAATACAAAATTGTCCCAACACCATATGTAACACTGCATGCCTGTGAAGGAACCACTTCCATAGCAGGTGACATGTGAGTAACTTGGCATAGAACATTAGGTAGAGATTTGATGAGCATGGGCAGCATGCTGTGCCCCACACAGGAGAGCTCCACAGAGGACTCGCTAAAGGGTTGACATCTTTAACTCCCCTGCCAATTAGAGCTAGGTATTTTATTGGTATATAAACACATGCACACACATATGCACACAATCACATACATACGCAATCACATACAAATGCACACACACACAACACACACACACAACACACACACACACACACACAATCCTTCTCTCCTTCTCTCAACTTTATTGTTTTTTTTTTTTGTTCTAATATTTTGCATTTTCACTTTTGGGATAATAATGGCCAACGATAAATAAAAACACACTTGCTTCTCCCTGTATATCACAGTCAGAAACCCTCCTATTACAAATACCAACACCTCTAACATATGACTGACAGACTTACCATTTTTAAGGCACTGGTGTACGGGTGCAGTATGTATCTCTCACACTGTTGGATTGCTTTTGCAGTCATGTCCTAATAGAAATATACACATCACACATCCATGCCACACAAGTAATAGAGATGCCATTAAACATCAGCATAAACAGAACCAAATCAAACTCTGATAATAACATAAAAAGGAGAGAGCCATTTAGATTTTAAAATAATGATTCAATGTGCTCCTAATACACACAAGAGGGAAAGAAGAATTGATGATCATTAAATAATGAAAACTTTCCATTATTTCAAGTGTCACATATTTAATTAACTATCTATTATACATGTTAATACTTAGTAGAAAGTAATTACTAAAGCATTAGCAGTTGAAACTTACTTGTGTCAACTGAATTAGTTGTGTGAAAACAGAATGGTTTTGGGACATATGGTGACTTGCATGTTGCAATCGAATCGTTCAACAACTGAAATGAAGGAATTAAAGTGCTCAACCTTAATCCCCATGCACCTGCAACTCCATGCCTGTCACTGCCTTCACCTTCACTAACAAGAGTGGAAGAAACTGGCGCAATTATATAATAATGAACATTCACTAAACATTGTAAATTAGTGACATAGTTGAAGATATCCACTTCGCTCTGATAGAAACGAGGTGTGATGCAGGAGGTGAAGTATAGCAAAGAAGATAGTGTATCATTTGTCTGGCATTTACGCTCAACTGTGGTGCACTTATTAGACATTTCAATCAGCTCAGTTGAAGTAGTCATAGGTATCGAACTGACAGTGAGGTTTTCTACAGTTTCACTCAGGATGTTCAGTTCAGCTGAAATATTAGCCAGGGCAGTGTTATGGCTGCTGGTACAGGCATTGGAGTTATATTGGAGTATCTCCAGTTGCAGTTTGAGTTCATCAAACTCAACTGAAAGTTGCTGGATGGAAGTGGAGGGAGTTGTAGGAGAGAAAGATGGTCTAACACTCCCATTCCTCTAGTAAGTAAAGGAGCCCAAAATAAAGAGAAAACACTGGATGGTGAGAGTCCCAACTATGAAAATAGCATTAACATAAAAGAACAAGGTACCTTTTGAGAAAATGGAAATTTCATTGTTTAATTTTTTCTTGAATGGCTGAGATTCCACCAAATAAATTTAATGATTGAAGAAATTAAGGAAAAATAAATTATGACCATTTGGCCTGTGCAGAATGGATAAAAATAATTTTGGACAGCTGAAGAGCAAGCTAAGTGGATTGGATAGTGAAGTCTGCCAACAGCTTCATGTCTAAACTCTCCTTCTACAGTTAAGTACTCACATTAGCTTTCAAGGTTGAACTAGGTATATATCTCTTCTGATATTAGGCTCATGAAATTATAAACATAATAAATTATGAGTATATTGTTACCTTTCTTTAAAGATATGTTTTGTCTAATTTCCCCATTGTATCACATAGTTATAGTATATTAACTATTTGGTCTAAGCAAATTATGCTCATAAGTAAATTTGAGATGGGTGTGGCTTTTGTCAGCATATCACAATTATATACAGTTCCATCCAAAAAGTCAACATGCCAAAAACCATAGAAGACTCTGAATCTGATTCCAAGCTTTTCAATATCTGCCAAATGGAAGCTTTCCATGTGATTGCATCACCTGCAAGTTGCTATTGGGTCTGACTTAGTGATCAATAAAGTTTACCAGTACATAAAGAACCAATGTCCCAGATATATCCCTGTGTGGATCCATGGGCATTCAAAACAATGAAATGAGTTAACAGTGAAAGAGAGTTGTATATTTTGGGGTTATCGTGCCATCATACCAAAATGGTTGCAAGATACCGTTCTCTAGGATCTTCATCATGATAATCTTGGTGTCACCAGGCTGAAGTCTTTATCCCAGAGATACATGTAGTGGCCTGGACTGGACAATCAGCCAGAAACTCTTTCCAAATTGTGCAGTCTTGCCAAGTGGTGAACAAAGCCCCTTATGCAGCAACTTTTCATACATGGGTGTGGCTATTCAAGCCATGGTAGCAAGTTCATCTCGTTTTACAGGTATATTTGAAGAGTCTATGTTTTTGGTGTATGTAGGTGCCTACATCAAATGGCATAAGTTTAGATTAATAATCAGCACCAGTATCAACAACCTTGAAATGTTTTGAGAGTGGTTTGTAGCCTGTAGCATTCTTGAATATCTGGTTATAGATAAGTGTCTGTAGTTTATTGCAGATGGAATCGAGCATGTGAAAATGTCAAAGTTCCCCCTATCACCCTGTTTCTAATGATCCAGCTGAGCAACTCATACAATCTCTCAAGCAAAGCTGGAATGCTTCACTTGAATATGGCTATTACATGAAATTTCACCTCTTATTCTATTTTCTGACATATCATACTATAAATATGCTACTACAGGTATATCTCCAGGGAAGTTCTTCTTCCAGCATGATATCAGGACTTAACTTGTTGCAGCCTGATTATGAAAAGTAGATATTGGATAAGCAGGCTCAACAAAAGTTAGCACACAAATGCTCTTCTAGTATATGAGGATAGGCATCGGAAAACATGTAATGGCTTCACTCTGGTATATATTGGGTCTATAGCACCATCTAAAAGGTGTCTGGACCAGTCATATACATCATCGAGATAGCTAATGATCAGTAAAAGAAGAGGCATGCAAATCAGATAAAGTGGTGGATAGCACCTGATCCAGATATTAATTATTTTTCTGTAAATAAAAATTCCTAGAGCCATAACACCTTTTGTTCTCCTGTGGATCTTAACAACTAATATCCTCTAGATTTCTGGGTTCTTTCGGCTGTAGCCCAAAATGTCAGTACCAGAGATTCAGAACCCTTAGATCATGGATATTCTACATCGCAACCTGGACCACATGTTTTAGCTAATAGTTCAGAGCCGAGATACTCCATACATACCAGTATATTGCCACTACGAGAAACTATGTGAATTAAGAAGGATTATGGTGAAATGTGAAAGGTTTTCTGACAGCTTTGACCCTTTAGTTTTGACAAATGAGGTGACCAAAAAAATCTATTTTTATGTGGCTATAAAAGCTATAAAACAAAATGCTTGTTTAGTTGCTGTAAATAAAAAGGATCTGAGTTAGTGTTTAAACCTCCACTCCACTCTAACTAGACATCTATATACACATTTTTTTAAAAATATTTTTGAATAGTACATGTTCTTGGGTATTAAAATACTGAATCAAGTAATACTTAATGCTATTAAAATGGGAATTTCTAAATTAAAAGGTAATATATGAAATTTGAAATGATTTATTGTATGATGATATGGTACACAGAAGAAAGGAAGCTTCAACCTTCAGGGTAACATTTGGAATTAAATTTTAAACTCAAACTAAATGCAGCATTGGCAAAGAAAAAATCAAAATCAATTATGTAAACTAGGACTATGGACATACAGATAAAGACTGTGGCATACCACTGAAACATTTTATTTTAGTACATTTTCAAGTGGGTTTTTCTTTGCAAGCACTTAGGACATATACAGACTCTGATTGAGGGGATCCTGAGTGTGGCAGAAATAGTTTCACTTTACCCAAGGTTTATCAGATATGTACAGATACTGAGGGGATAATGCAAGACTGAAGGTAATCTGAGCACACATCACATGGCAAAAGTAGATGGCCTTTTTTTAAAGAAAATTTATGACTTATATGATGTTTTAATTGGTGTTTCAAAACAGAGTTATGGATACACTCCTGGGATATTATTGTAATAGGACAGAAAACATCCAATAATTTTCTCTTTCTAACTAGTGGATGCAGATAGTTTGGGAACTAAATGCGGTTATAATGAAAAATCAGCATAAATAAAGTGATATTTTAGTTCACTTCCATCCACAGCTGATAGGATTTTCCAAATCCACCTGCAGAGTAGCATCTCATTTACAGCACTTCTTAGTGGTCGACCCTCCTCCACCTACTACTTCCACTTGCTTAGTTTAGCCATAGGGGGATCAAAAAGAACAGCAGAGGTAGTACATTTTATAACGCTTTTTTTCAGATAACACAATTGCTAAGGATGATTACGTCACGATTTGTTTTAAGTGAGCGCTCATGGTTTGCGCATGTTCACCAAGCGGGGGAATAAAATGTCTGCTACTAGTTCTCCTTCCAGGACAACCATGCAGGAAAGCTCAAAATCAAGTCACCTGGATGAACCAACTAACCTGGATGAACCAACTAACCCTCTTAAAGTCAAGTGGAGAAAGGTAGGCTCCACTAGGGGTCCAAAACCAACACTGAGGCATGGCCACAGAGCCGTTGCCATGAGGGAGCATATTATCATATATGGTGGGGGGAATGATGGCATTGTGGAAGAAATACACATTTTGAATACTGGTAGGTAAAGCATTGTCAGGTGCATGACATGTACAAACTGAACAGTACTGACTGCTAATTACTCTAGTTGAATGGTAACATAAAGAATTGTTCACTAGAACCAGACTACTCTAATAATTGAGTTGTTTGTTTCATTTTGCATTAAATACTTAGAACTATGAAGAAAATAAAACAGCCATGTACATGATGACATTAATTTAGTATATCATGCTAGTGCATGTACGTGTGAGTGATAATGTCTGTCTACTTGGTGATTATGTATATATTCACCCAATACAAAATGTTCTAAATTATCACATTCTCCCTTGCAAATATTGGACTACTTTCATCACAGTTGAATTAAACATAGTACATCTTGTTATGAACTTCTGTCACCACATTGCTATGATAAAAAAAAATTGTCCCCTTCTGTTTGGATGGCCAGGAAAGGAAATTTGTCTTACTGTTTTGCACAAACGTCTTCAAATTATCATAACAATCTTCTCACAAACTTTTCTCCTCTCAACTTCAGGCCCACTCTTCACATCCTGATTCTCCAGCAATATTGCTAAGTTATATCAAGCTGTATAATTTAGAACTTTCCATCTAATAGTACATTCATGACCACTAAATAAATAGGTAAATGCATAAATGATATCTGTGGACCATTTGTGGCTCATCTTTCAATAGAACGATTCGATGAACCCAAAATGATAACTAGAGTATCATACATGATGATCCACTACTTTTATTGTATGACTATTTTTGGAAGATGATGGCAATCTGCAGGGGCATGGCATGGTGATTCATGCAACCAAACAAAATTCATATAATTCATGTTGGACCACAGCTTAAAAAAAAAAATTTTCTTTTTTTCCTCATATTGATACCTTACAGAGGAGCAAACTGGGACATAGTACACAAGTGCAAAAAAGATCAGAAATTTGCTCTATGGGTATTAATATGAGGCATTCTTCCTATATTCTAGTATGAGCAAACTGCACTAATACCTGTGGTAAAAAATTAATATAATATATATTGAAATATAGTTTTTATAATGGATAAAAAAAATTGTTTAGAACTAATAAGATGAGGTAAAAATTTTAATAAGATTTGCAATTTGAGTTTCAAGCGCTAAATGGACATGGTTGAAATCACAGGAATCCATACAGTAAAATCATGTTTCTTGTAAACACCCTGTCATAATGACGACCTTTGGTGTTTATATACAGTAAATAATTAACCAAAGATCCATTTTTGACAACAACAAAAATGTAGATGTATTCACCCATCTACACCCCCCTTCCCCAACATTCTCAGAGTAACAAGACCTGTATTCCACAGGTTATAAATGTTATCAGTGAAACAGTGAAAGTACAAAGGGAATATATTTACCCAGGAAACAACCTGAGAGTTTGAAAATATTAGGTTTACCAGCTAATATCAGTGCACTGAGTGGATGGGGGGGGGGGGGGGGGGGGGGGGGGAAAGGGGTGAATATTATCCCTGAATTATTAAAAGCAAGAAACGATCTATACTTCAAAAGCTATAAGTGATCACTTAATTAAAAAAAAAAGCCTATTGGTGCTGAATATAGAGCCATCGGTGAGATGAAATACATTTTGTCCATATTCATGCATAATTCACATTTTAAATATCCATTTTTTTCTTATTAGCTCCTCCACCTTTGAGAATGTTACACTAAAATTTAAATTTAGTGAGAAGATCTTCAATAAAGAGTTTGAGTACATTGTATTGATTAGAAATGCCCCTTCCTTAATTAGAATTCAAGATTAGATGAATAATCCAATGGAAAGTTTTGTATATGGAGATGGCTGTTCCCCTAGCTGTCTTCATTAATCCTTGCCATATAGTACTATATATATCACTATGCATAGGTACCATTATTGACCTAGTCCTACACAATTTGTGTGGCAATGTCTTTAGGTGAAACTTCATTTGAATTAGTATATTGATTATTAAATGAGTCAAAAATAAAGTTTTGTATATAAATGGAAAACACTATCTGTTGATACATCAGTCTGTAAAACAAAATGTGTTTACATATTAATAGATTACTTTCTGACATAGCAAATAGATATATTTGTACTCCGGCAACAGTGAACATGAAGTCATGGGTAGAAAGAGATAGCATCAGTGTTCTTGCTCCACAAGTGATGCCAATAAGGCTTCATATCAGTGTGGGATACTTGAAATAACTGTAATATATTGTAGATGGTTTGACTTCAGCTTAAAACTATATCAGTTTGACCCCAGACTAAAGTAGAAAGTCATTCATTATTACTTCCAACAGGCATTTTGCCTCTCAGTTGTTGAGGTGGATTTCAAAGTATTGAAATAGGAAGTTCATGTCCAACATAAACATATTCTTTATCATCTCTTACTAAATTCCATATTTTTGGACTTCCAGTCAATCAAAAAACTTGTAATTCTTGACAGCCACTACTATGATATTGTAGATGTAGATGTTTAAATGCATAGGGGTAATTGCTGAGTCCTGCATACACATTTTTTCACCTCATTCAATGTACTGGTTGACCATCACTTGTGTGTTGAGTGAAGCATTTATTGGTTATCACATAATCGATAAAGGCCTCCATGTAACAGTCTTAGATGGTTTACAGTACTTCAAGATGGGATCCATGGTGCCAGGTGGCATTTTAAGTTGCTCTACACTGCCTTTTAAGCATGATGAAATGTGTCTTTGATATCCTGGTTTTATTCCTTTCACCTATAAGGTGGTTGATTTCCCATATTGATAGCAAGTATTTTCCTTTTATATTTATGGTTGACAACCAGCTGGAAGAATATTTTTATGAATTATTACAGGAATTTTTTCAAAACACAAAAAAATTATTAGATGCTAGCCTTTAAGGTAATCCTGCAGCTCTTTAGGCTATTACCTTACTTTGGTGCCCCATTTTTTGGGTTTTGTGTATGTTTACAGGAGCAAATCAGGGGAAGTTTGTTGAGTTCCTAAAGTTCCTACCTAGAGTTCTACAAACTATCCCCCTTCATCTAGAGATTTGTTGTGGGGTCAATTCTTTGCTTTCTTCAAGCAATAGCTCTGTGAAAGACTGGCTATTGAGCTAATTGATGGATAAATAACTCAAATTCCCCTTATCCAGACTATTCTCTTCCAGGGCACTCTCCATCTTCCTTCCAACACACAATCTCCCCCCCACCTTCTTCCATTCCCCCTGATGCAAAGGAAAGGACTGAGTACCACAACTTCGGTTAATATCTTTGTGTTTTTCATTGGTTTTGTTCTTTTTTTTATATGAAAATGTTTAGAATAATGTAAGGAAGATAATGGTAGCTTCTACTGGTTGTGTATTGGAAGAACAGAAATAGTTCAGGAACATCAGAAAGGAAACTCTCCAAAAATTATTTTTTATTATTCTTATTAAATTTTTTTTTTAATAATAATGAAAGAAGCAGAAAAAAAAATTTTGGTCAGTGAAGCATTCTATGCAAGACCCATTACTGCTGTAGCTGGAATCTCAAAGCACCAATCAAGATCATCTTTCTTGTACAACAAAAGGTGAGATGCTGTAACTAGGATAAGACAGGATACATATAAAAAAATTTATTACACCATTTATTTCACCTTTTACTAGCAAACATAGATGAGCAAGTTTGGTTGCTTATAGGTGTGTACACTTGTGATGAAGATTATTTCACCAACTAAGTGTTGCTTAGTATAGCCAGTACACTTCCTGCTGCTACTAATGGTTATAAAGGCCTGTCCACACTACACATTGAATGAGAATTAATTTGAATTGACTTAGAATTAATAGTGCCCACACTGAATTCGAATTAAACTAATGGGAATAATTTGCATTTTCTCAGACCCATCAGGATAGGTGGTTTGATCAGGGTGCAGCTGAAAAAATGAAATGTTTATGGAAAGCCTGGAGTACATCTTAATTATTTATCAGTGTTTGGGGCCACCATATTACTTATCAGCATTTGGGGCTAACAGAATGTCCACAAAGATCAGAATAGATTCAACATGGCTGTCCCCAGCAGATTGTGCTAAAAAATTTTCTTTTGTGAGTGCTAATAACCAACCTGTAACAACTACCACATGCTGTCATCTTTCTAGTTTGGCCACAATATTTATTTTAAAATCACCAGTTGTCACCATTCTTTATCTTGTCACTTTATTTCCCCTTTTAAAAAAAAAAAAATTTTTAAAAAGCTTTCTAAATTTAATTCAGAATGATACCATTCAAAAAATTAAAATTAAAATGATATAAATTTTAAAAAGTGAGAGTTATGAGGGTGGAAGGGTGTGTAGACCCCTTCTATTTGATGCTACAAAGTCAAGACTGGTATTATTAGAAATAAATCATTCTATGAGGGCCTAAGTGTGGTTTGTTCATTTTGATAAGACTTATTCTAGGGGAGGCAGGCTAAACAGTTGAAGAGGATAGATGATATAGGATCATTTGTACAGAAAAGATGAAAAGAATAGGAAAATTAATTTTGAATAGAAAGTTAAGCTGTGAATAAATTATTGAAGTCTGAGAATACCAATAACTAACACTTTCTCCCATGAATTATTTTAAAGATAAAGCAGGTGTTAGGATTTCAATTAATTTGCATTTGGTATAAAAATTTTTTTCCAGGGATTCAATTCGAATTAATTTGCATCAGTTTTTGTGTAGTGTCTGACATCATATATGGATTCACAGTATATTTACAATAACAATTCAACATCCCAAAAGAATATAAGGAATACCTTAGGATGGGAACAACTGCAATTACTTGGATAATTTTAACAATCTATACTTTGTTCTAGAAAAAAATGATGATATAGATTAGTAAGTTTAGGTGACTTCACTAAACAAAGAAGCTGGAACAGCTCCAGAAGTTGATAATTTTTTTAGTGCTTACCTCATCTCCCCCCCCCCCCCCCTTTCTAACTGGAAGTTTGTAAAGGGTGTGATTTGGGTTAGTAAGTAAAAAAGAACTACCCCTTTAGAATTGCTAGATCCTCCCATGGTGAAATGCAAACATTGTAGAGTTGGTTTCCCATTCCCATTGGATTTTGCACAGGTTCAGGGCAAACACAGAATGGATTTTGTTAATCCCTGGGGAATGATAATATTTCAATCTTTTTACGGTGACTTCAATCTAATTTGATATAAACTCACTTGAAAATACATGATAGTTACCCAGCACTGTATTTAGGTGTCTCACTTCAGACATGATGATCTTCATCAAGTTTTTATCAACAACAGGAAATTTGCCATGAGTGACATATTGCACTGCAATAAAATTGGCCTTCATCGGTTGTGATAACAGTTGGCTTCTTTGTCCAGTGATCATATTGATGATTTATCAGGCTTATCATATCATTTGAGTTACATTCATTGATCAACTCTTCATTTCTATTTTTGTGTATGTTGTGTTTACAATAGTTCGGAGTTCCTGCTACTCTTAAATTGTCCAATAACAACCATTATATGTTGTAATAATAAAATAATCAGGCTGATAAACACTTAAAAATCTATATTTTATAAGTATTTGTGTTTCCTTGCAGCCACAAACCAGTGGTTCATGCCTCAGATGCATGGGGACAAGCCTGCAAGCTGTGCCGAATTTGGCTTCATCTCTGATGGTGTCCGTTTGCTTATATTCGGAGGCATTAAAGAACACCTATGCTACTCCAATGATGTAAGTGTTTGACCCTCTCTGTATGTTTGTATCATCATTCTGGCCAAACAGGTAGGTGAATTCCTCTGAAACTCACCATGATGATAGGTTTTTACCCAACTTAAAACATGGACCAAAAATTTTGGAAAATAGTTACCAAGGTAATGAGAAAAAAGCCAAATATGGTATTTTGTCCAGAAAAACCTTGGATCTACTGGTCTAAAATTTGGTATGTATACACAACTTGAATCTGAAGTAACATGGTTTGGGTTTCACCTGGCCACACCTCTTCCTTTTCCTGTGTAAGGCTAAAATTGCCAAAAATGGTTTATTAGCAAAAAACACTTGAACCTAAGGAGTTATATCATAGACCCATACATATTTGGAATAAACTTAATCTGGGGAATATTTTAAGTATATGTATATGACCACACCCACTTCTGTGTCCATGTCAGGCTAAAAAAACAAATAACCAAATATGTTTTTTAGAATTAAAACTCTGGAGCGACAGACTTAAAACATGTTAATACATGGTATGCTTACACAAATTGACTTCGGGAGTAACATGGGCAGGTTTCCTCATTGCTACACCACTTCCCATTGGTGTGTAAAGAGAAAAGGTGCCACAAAAAAAAATTTTGAATAAAGATTGGATCTAAGGTGTTAGATCCACGAATCCATTTTTATATACATTTTGGTTTGTAAGTATGTATGCATTTTTATATGTATGTGTCTAGGCATCACGGCCAAACAAAAAGGATAAATTTGGCATGTGCTCTATAAAAATCCAGGTGAGCATTACTGAAGACATGTGGACATATAAATGGGTGCAGCTATGCCATAGCCACACCCACAGGAAGTTATTTTGGCTAAAAAATGTAAATCATAGTTGGTATGTGGTCTGCAAGTAGCCAGGAAAGATTTATTGATTATTTATGGGTGTGAGTTGGCCATAACCACACCCACTGGAAGTTGTATTAGCTATTAAAATCTAATCCAGACTCAAATTTGGAATGAAGTTTTAAGAAACCGGATTAATAACACGTGTTTCTGTATCAATGGGTGTGATCTGGACACTGCCAAATCCATAGAAACTCTTATGCCTACCAAAAACACATTTATGGACCAATCAGGCCGAAATTTGAGTGGCTTCTATAATGTTTCATACTGACATTGGCCGGGCAATGCCGGGTATATGCTGCTAGTATATATATTTATATATATATATATATATATATAAAGATATGTATATATACTAGCATCATATACTAAGCATTGCTCAGCCAATGTCAACATGAAACATTGTAGAAGCCACTCAAATTTTGGCCTGGTCAATCCTTTAACTAGCTTTTGGCAGCCCAAAAAAAATTCCTGTAGGTGTGGCTAATAACAAACCACACATATTGCAATACCCACATGTGGTTAATAATGTTTACCCAATGCTCACCTGGTTTCTTGGAGAACACATGACAAAATTCGGCCTTTTTTGGTAAAGTGTTTGACCGTGATGACTGACATACTTACGTACAAACATGCATACTTAAAAACCAAAATATATATTTAAAGTGTGTTCTTGAATATAACTCCTTTGGTCCAAAATTATTCATAAATACTTTTTCTAGGCACTTTTTCGCATTCCACACTAGTGGGAAGAAGTGTAGCCAGGATAGATCCCGCCACTGTTACTCCCAAAGTGAAGTTGTTTGTACAACCATGTTTTAAATCTGTTGCTCCATGGGTTTGTCTGTACCATTTTTGGCCTCTTTTTAGCCTGTCATAAAACTGAAATGGGTATGGTCATATAATGTACTTAAAACATTCCCCAGATTATATAGATTCCAAATATATATGGGTTCATTGGTCTAACTCCTTAGGTTTAAGTGTTTTTGCTGAAATACGATTGTTAGCATTCTTATCACTACACCGGGAAAGGAAGACATGTGGTCAGGTACGACCCAGCACATGTTACTCCAAGAGTGAAATTGTATATGCATACCAAGTTTTACATCTGTAGTTCCTAAAGCTTTTCTTGCAAAAATGTTATTTTTGGCTTTTTGAGGTTATCACGGTAAAATTTTTCTGTAATTTTACCGTGATAACCTCCATGCTAAAACACAGCCTTAGAAAATGTGATGAAAGTTCAAATGTGTCCTCTGTCCATGCCTAGCCCATTACTTGCAATGGGTAGTGGGGGATTCATACTTTCTATGAAACATTTCTGCATTTCATTGCATTGGGTAGGTATACACTTCTATTCTGTCAAATTATCCTGACTGAATATGCAATCACAAAGTCCTACTTTCCTTAGGATGATTCATTGAGCAGGTAATTTCACTTTAAATCTTCCCAATTCACAATGGTACGTTTAGAATCATGTACCCAAGGATTGGTTTAAAAGTTGTTCATTTTTTACTAATTTTTTGGTATGAAGAATATTTATTCCCATGAGCATCAGTCATTTTTTAACACTATTACTTCTGAATTGAAAATCTCATTTTTCACTTTGTGGTCAAGGTTTATTTCAGCCCTGTAGCCACTGGTATTGAGTCCAAAATGTTATTTTTTTTGGGTGAAATCATGTAACAATGTAATTAGTAGAATAAAGTGAGCTTTATCATTTTAAACAGTGGACTGAAGCAACATTACAATTATCAATCATTGGATTACACATTTGTAATGATGACTAATTGATATACTTGTATTCAATCACTCAAGTGAATATGTGGTCACATATAGGATCAAAGATAGAGATGCAATTTTTCTTTAAAGCTTCACAATTCTCAAGCGTAAGTGTACATCTACTCCAGAACAAAAAAAAAAAAAAAAATTTTTCTTGGTGGTGTGTTTAAATTCATCAAAATAAAGTTTTTAAAAAATTGTATTCATTTCATCTATTTCTGGTGTCAAGAAAAGTTGTTCATATATATTAATTTACTGTGAATATCACTCATATATTAAATATAGAAAATATATTTTGCCCTGTTGCAACATAGATGTGCATGGTAAAATTTTAACTTTGGTACTTTTGAAAAAAAAATTTTTCTATCTCAATAATATGTACTAGAGTGATCACAGCTGGTACATACATAGCATCATATGACTTACCACAGCTGCTTCATGTCTTCTGATTAGTCCATTCATTTATACTAAAGAAAAAGATCATTTGCAAATGTGGAGAAATAATTGAGTTCACAAGAAATTGGAGAAAAAAACAGCCAAAAAAATTGGCCACTTCTAATATTGTCTTTCTAGTTCAGTGGCTGACTACCACATTTAAGTAACTAGCTAGTGGACTTGCTTTTCTAGCAATACAGTTACTTGCTGACTTGCCCATAAAATTGTGTGCCTACCTCTGTGAATATTGTACTAAGGAAGATCTCTTCATTCTGTTAAAAAATGAACCTCATGAACTGATGATTGACATACGTATTCCTTTATACATATGTTCTGGATATTTCCTAGTGTGTGTGTATCCTTTTTTGAGAATATGTGTGTTTGTTGACACCATATTCATTAATTCAATCATTTAATATAGAACTTAGATGTAGCAGTAGACCTGTAGCAGTTTAGCTGTATGGGTCCATCAGAGTGGGATCTGTTATAGTAAACTAAGGTAAAAAAGGCTGTTAGCAACTACAATGAAATACGTATATGCGATCATTCATTCTTTCACTTGCACTGATGGATGGGTAATGAAGCTCTTTTTGGTCAAATGGTGCAAACACATCAAATTACAGCATAATTATTCGAGTAAAGCAAGAGCATGTGGTCTCCATGGCACCAGGGGACTGTTATTACCCATATTTTAGTGTGCCAATGCATGTCCTTTGGTCATAGCTTTTAATTTGTGAGTAACTTATGACAGATACAATTAGATTTTAGTGATGTAGCATAACTTTAGAAAACAATAAATTGTGGCTACATTTGCCTTTTACTAAATTGGTATCTTCCTTCTGGAGCTAACATTTACAATCCAGTGTGGCATAGCATAAACTAATTGTAGCAGTATAAATCATGCCATGATAACTAAAACCTAATGGGACTAGCTTCCTCAAAAGGGCAAAATATATTTCCATACCAAAAAAGCCTTAAAAATGTGGTGAAATGGTTTAACAGTGTGTTTCCTAATCGAAGGTGTCTGTTTCTAGCCCCCTCCCCCACTTCTCTGTTTTTTTTTCTCAAACTTTTCTCATTTTTTTCCCCTTATTCTTAATTTTTTTCCTTTCTTTTTTCTTTTCCTACTATTATCTCTTCCTTTTTTTTTTCCTTCTCTTGTTTTTCCTCCTTCTGTTCCTTTTCTTTTCTATCTTGTTTCCTTCTCATTTTTTCCTTCACCTTCAATCTTTTTTCTTATTATATTTTCTTCTATCTTTTCCTTCAATAATCTTTTTTTCCCTTTTTTTACATCTTTTTCTTTCTACCATTTTTTAACTTCTCTCTTTTGTTTCCTCTACTTTTTTTCTACTAACTTCAATTTCTACCTCTTTCCTTCTATCCTTTCCCTTCTATCATTTTCCCTTAGGCCACACCAACTTGATATGTTTGATTTGTAGTGACAGGGGACTTACCACTCAGAAAACTGAAAAACTAGGTTGAAAATGAAAACACCAGATATTAGTGAAATATTATTTTTGGTTGGGTGAAATACAGTACTACTTTTAGTTGAGTCAAAAATTCCACCATTGTTGGTCTGGACTTACTACATGACTGTATAGCAAAATAGAAAATATTCTGACAGCAGTAAGCAAGCACATTAAGAACACTACAGCTGAAATGATGCAAAATGTCTGGCCTGTGTGCCTTTCCACCCTGATTGAAGAGAGTAGGTTATTCCAATGTACAATACCCTTCTTTAGTTCTTCATCTCTACTTGAAAGAATGTAGTAAATAAAGGGTTACTTGTTTCAGTCCCATTGAAGCTTAGTATTGCAATCATTAGCTTGTCAAGTTACCAAAAGTAGGCTACTGGTATAGAGTACAAGAAACATTAGTTAATGTTGAAAAATTTACTCTGCTACAAGATTTCATTTAACCTTTCTAGCTACCTGGAGCTATGTTTCTACTAGTTGCTGATTAAAAAATTTTCATTCCAATGAACAGATATTACTAAATGCATCAAGATATCATGAATTTTAATTTAATATGTTTTTTTTTATATGATGATTGTGGATAAAAATTTTATGCTAGATAATTACAATAAAATTGAAGCAAAAAATCTGTTTCAGTTTCATTTCAAATTGACCTACAAACCAAATTTTACAATTGCAAAATCCACTGCAACAAGTATTCAAATTAAAATTATATTAATTCTTCTTTTTTCTTCTATTTTTGTCTTTCCATTTTTTTTTCCGGTTTTCATCTCTTTTCACATTTCTGAAATTCTTTGGGAGGAAATTAACTTAAAAAATAATATTTTCAAAGTGGAAATTGAGGTTGAAATGTGTTTATGTCCATGCCCCACCCACTACTTGTGGTGGATGATGGGGGATTTGTTATTTGAAAGAAACATTTCTGAACTTTATTGCAAGAGGAAACTTCCAGTCAGAGTAAGTATATATTTTTATTTTGTCAAATTATCCAGACTGAATATGCCAATCACAGAATCCTATTCACCTCTCCTTAGAAGGCAAATTCATGGAGATAGTAATTTCTCTTTGAAGCTCCACAATGTCCAATGGTTATTTTGATTCATTAACCCAAAGAATTGTTTGCAAAATGTGTCATCTGGCTCATTTCTGGCATAAGGAAATTTTTATTACCACAATCACTTTACAATAAAAAATATCATTTTCACTGAAGGATCAAGATCTCTCACAACCCTTTAACCACTGCTACTGCACCAACAAGTTAGAATTTTTGGTGAAATTGGGTAGCAACACAATTAATGCTATAATATACTAAGTAAAAATGGTTGTCAACGGTTACAATAAAATATGGTGTGCCTTTATTAATACTTCTACATGCACCAATGTGTTTTTGACAATACTACATTCTCAACCACACCTCAAGATGGACAATAAAACTCCTTTTATGGAATGGGGCAAACACTTCTAATTTCAGCATAATTTGTCCAGGACAGCAAGAGTATGTGGTCTCCATGTGAGCAGGATAATAATATCACACACAGCAATAGTATGGCAATGTATGTTGTATCGCCATATAGTTTTTGGTTTTTGAAACAGCTTTTGATAGCTACAAATAGTTTTAGTTATGTGGCAGAGCTTTAGAATACTATAAATTGTGCCCAAATCTGCCATTTCAAAATTGGTGCCTTCCTTCTGGAGCTTGCATTTTCAGTATATGTGGCATAGCTTGAACTAGATCTAGAAATATAAAACTATGCCATAATAACTAAAAACCATTTAACAATATAAATATATGGGACACTGAATTAAAATTTTTTTTACCCAGAAGGAAAGCACAAAAGTGACTGTAGTGGGCATATTTGTCCTCAAAAAAGGTTCCAATTTAGCACCACACAGATGTTATTACACTGGGCATGTTCTTTTAGATGATAAATATGTCACTGAGCACTGAATTGATACTATTTATTTATCTTTCTACATGCGCCATTAACCTTCATTATATCCTCATTTCATGTTTATGTTCTTTCTAAGTCATGTTTTAATGTGAAACAGCTGAATTTGGAAAACAAATGCACATATATTTATGTACATTACTTTATTTCCCTATGAAATAGTTAACTTATATTTTATGATGCTGATGCATTATTCTGATATTAGAGTATTCAATTTTATTTGGTTTGCTATTATATTTTTATGTCATAGTGTTAAGATTATGCATAAAACATTAACTGTTCTTCAGATAAGTAGGTCCAAATTTCGGGAACAAAAATGTGAGTCTAGTAGTTAGCACTAACCAATAATATTAGATTAATATTCATTTTCACCCAGAGATAGCTGGATCACCAGTGGTGTCTTAAAGTTACTTTACTGTTATTGGGCAGGTCAAATTTCCTCTTTCCAATCAGAAGGTCCCAGGTTGGATTCCTGGTCATGTCTTATTTTTTGGTTCTTTGATTTTTTTCTGTCCAATGTATGATTTAAAAAAATTCAACATTAATTCATTAATAAATCAACATATTATATATAGTAAACAAAACATTTGTCCACGACTATGTTGTTATCTCCTCCAAACCTGCTTGGGCTACAGTATTGTATAATATACAGCCACCAAAATATGGCATGACAAAGTTCCCAGCTTTATATAAATACCATTGATATTGCTCAAATTAATTAAATTTCGTCAAGTTTATATTTGGCAAATAAGTCAAACTGAGTTAAGATTAAATCAAATTAATTTAACTCTGGTTAATATCAAGTTAATATATTCATTATAAAAATGTATTGTAAGTCATTATATAGTAAATATTAAGTTAATGCTAATCATTATTAACACAACATTGATTAAGATGAGTGTTTTCATTAGAAATTTCCAATCCTGTTGCTAAAGGTTTAACTGAAAGATGAATTAGTGATGTAAATTTTTAATGAACGAATTATGACTTTTTTTGCAACTTGCATTAAAATTGTTCATTTGAGGATTTATGTTAGGATGTAATAGACAATGGTTGTTGAGACATTTTTAACTTAAACATGTGGACATACACTATTTTCAATCCAATTTTCTTGGCATGTAAATATATGCCCCCAGGATTGGTGGGAGTGCTTATTCACGTATGAATATTGTCATATGTGTGTATATGTTGTACAGCTCTATGAATTGCAACAATCAATTAAGAGTGGCATAAACTCACTCCACTACTGGAGCCTCCTTGCCCCAGACTGGGACACTCCTTCAACCTGGTGGGGAAAAAGGCTGTCATATTTGGAGGATTGACTAATGAATCAAGTATTCCAAACTTATATATTCCCAAGTAAGCACTATCACATTTATGCTTCATCAATCACACATGAAACTTTCTTATATTCTTTCTCTATTTTCCATATGACAATCCCTCAATCAACTTAAAAAAGTAATTATTTGGTCAAGCATGTGATTTCAATGACTATTTTGCTCCATATTCTTTGTGACTTTGCTAAAGATATTTTGTTACTGACACAATGTGTATTTATGTTATCAGGCACTTGAATGATGTCTTTGCACTAGACCTATCTAAAGAAAGTTCCCTTCAGTGGGAATATGCCGACATAAAAGGTCCTGTCCCCAGTCCCAGGGAAAGTCACACATCAGTTACCATTGGCAACAACTTGTTGGTTTATGTTGGTATGGGGGACAAAAGACATGGTGATGTGTGGATTCTCAATGTCGGTGAGGAATATATGTATAGTTCAAATAAAAGAGTATTTCATCAACCTATATTGAAAGTCTTGTTCAAACCAGTGTGCCATGTCATTCACATATACACTGCAGTACATGAATAGTAAAGGGTTGCACTTTAATTTATCTTTCTATAATCCTCAATATATATTTATTTGTTTGTTTTTGATTGACTCTAGTATTTCCTGAACACATAAGAAATCTATCTAATTGAATAGATGTGTGTGTCTATTTGTATCTTCTTGCACATGTATTATTGTGTGGTCACATCCTTTCCCATACCATCAGACATATATGACTATCATAATTTTTGGCAATCGATGTTTCAATGATGTGTGTCCTAACATGTTGTCCAGAAGAAGTCATGCAGTGGCAGGCTGTGCCTTGTAGAGGCCCTGCCCCACTCCCACGTAGCTTGCACTCGGCAGTCATGCTGAAGAACAAGATGTTTGTGTTTGGAGATTGGGTTCCAGTCATTGGTGAACACAGAGGCCACATTATACACATGATGGAGTGGAAATGTTCAAACTCATTAGCCTGCCTCAACACCGGTTAGGAATTCTAGATTTACTGAGTCAACAATGGGGCGTAATACACTCCTATTTAGTGTGTGCTCGTATCTTATAAAATTGTACAGAATTATAGTATGGAAACAAGTTGCTACATTCACTGGATAAGAATTTCATTTCTTAGTGTAGTGTGCTTTAATAGTTGATGTTGTAAGCACTTCCTTTTTATAGACACATTCACTTGGGAGGAGATAGAAGACTTCCCCACAGGTGATGGCAATTATCAACCTAGTAAAGCTACTGCTGTGCCATATGTACGTGCTGGACACACAGCAGCTGCAGTAGGCACGAGGATGTACATATGGGGTGGTCGGGATGGGTACAAGGAAAGGAGTATCAAACAGGTTAGTAAACGCAAAGATGGACCTCATATGTATGATTAAATACCCTACTTAACTCTCCCCCCTTTACTCCTAACAGGCATGTTGTAATGACCTGTGGTTCTTGGAGACAGAGAAGCCCACTGTTTCAACTCGAATTTGACTCCTTAGAAGTATGACTAATTCACTTGAGCTTCACTGGACAAATGTGTCCTCTGGTATGTTTATAAAAAAATATATGAATCTTACTATGATGTAGCAAATTTGCTTGTATATTTATAATACTTGAGTAAATACCTTTGCTAAACACCAGATTCCATTTAACAACATTTTGAAAACTGCTTTTGCTTTTAAAAAAAAACATTCTTTCTGTTGGGTATCCCTACACTCAATAGTGAGTTATATTTAAAGTGGAGCTTTGGTTATAAGGATGCTATGCACAATAATGCATGCATATATACAAACTCTTTCTAGCTTATAGACATGGTGGGTGAGATGTGGCCAGGTGAGACCCTTACAATATTACTCCCAAAGTCAAGTTGTATATAAAAACCAAGTTTAGGTATGAAGTTCTAAGGATTCCTTCCTTTAGCCTAAATACTATTTTGGGTAATTTTATACAGAACAAAGTGTGGTCATATGGGGATATACACTATATGTTCAAACTGGCTATATTTATTAAAATATACATGGCATTTTTGGGAACAACTTCAATGGTTCAAGTGTTAATCAAGGATATACAGAGATTCTGATGGAAAACAGACAGATAGACAGACTGACAGACAGACAGACAGACAGACAGACAGACACACAGACAGACAGACAGACAGACAGACAGACAGACAGACAGACAGACAGACAGACAGACAGACAGACAGACAGACAGACAGACAGACAGACAGACAGACAGACAGACAGACAGACAGACAGACAGACACACACACAGACACACAGAAAGACAGACAGACAGAGAGACAGACAGACTGACGTACAGACAGACAGACAGACAGACAGAGAGACAGACAGACAGACAGACGGATTAATCACACTTGATAGTATAGATGCTAACTTTCTGTAATTTACCATTTCTTTGGGCTGAAACAAACTTTTTCCAAACCTCTTGAAGGATCATGTTGTTCATTTGTTTGTTTTTGGTTAATGTGCTTAGTATCAATAATTTCTATATATTACATTAAGGAAGTAAATTTTTATGTTTTTTTAGGAGGCTGACAGAAATCCGTAGCAGTTGAAAGCATCACAATTACATTTCTGAAATGCCAAAGACTGCACACAAGATTAAAAACTAATCAAAGCTATAATTAATACAAGCAAACAACACCTATTCGGATGCAACAGATTTAAAAAAAAAGTACTATTCAAGAAATTAGTTGGGTCCCCTATAAACAGATATATTTTTTTGCATTTCAGAGTCAACCTCACTGACTCCTGTCCATCCATTACTTATTTACCTGTCCCCATATTCTTAATCTCTTCCACATCTGATGTTCCTATTTCTTCTAGCGGACAACTATTTGTTGCAGATCCAGCCCTACGACATTTGCTTATTTAAATCTGGGATGGATTTAACTGCTCCTAGTAAGACTATGCTAGGTAATGTTGTGGCACCAGTTATTCCTACTAAGACTGAGGCTATTGACAACGGGACTAGCGTGGCTGTTCCAGACACAGCTCTTATAGAAATCTCCTCTAGGTGGCATGATGTTGATCTTGTCGAAGGAACGAAGTACACAGTGACTGGCTACTCTACAAAGCTGGACTCTCATGTGAACCAGGTAAAGTGTGGTTTTAAAAGTAGTGCAGTCAGAGTGTGCCCACATTTGTTTCATGAGCTACTATGTCTACCGCAGTTGATCTCCTCTGTCTTTTCCTTCATTATGAGTTAATGCATATATAATGGATTCTTAATTCAGATGGAATCTGGTTTGGCAGCTGCATCAGTTCGAAAGATTGAGTTGCCACTGGGCATGGCCTTCAAGTTTCGAGTGTGTGGTATAAACTCCTTCGGTAGTGGTTCCTTCTTGGATGTGGCAGTTTTCAAGACATGTATGCCAAACTTCCCTGGTGGCCCTTCAGCTATACGGATAAGCAAAGTGAGAAGATAGTCCTGCTCCACAACTTCCTCCTCTCTGTCATCATTATATCCATTCTTTTCTTAATTTTTTTAGAGTTCGGATGGAGCTTACCTATCGTGGAAACCACCTGCAAACTATGTTGGAAATATTATTGAGTACACTGTGTCCCTGGGACAGAAGCCTGTGTCAGGTGCTGCCTTGGATGGTATTGAATATACCCTTCTGTACTGTGGCCCTGGATGTTCTTGTATGGTTTCTCACAATCAGTTAGCCTCTGCCTTTATAGACACCACATCGAAGCCTGCCATTATTTTCAAGATTGCTTCGAAAAACGAGAAAGGGTGAGAGAAAAGGGGGGAACCGATCTTATAATATGAAGAAACATTTTTAATTATTTCACATTGACACTGAAAATTTTGTTTAAAATAAATGGATAATTTCTTTGACTATTTTGTATAATCAACTTGCAATATATGTGTTGGACAGGTATGGCCTACCAACACAAGTGCATTGGCTGCAAGATTACCACCCTGTCGATAAAGAATCTGGACCTCTTGCTAAGAAGCCACCAACAGGTCCACTCCCGAAGGTAGACATGACCCACATGTTACATATCTCATCAACTGCTGACATGTTTACATACTGATATCTTTATCTCCCCCTACATTTTTTTGTAATATGCAGTTATGATGCCAAGAAAAAGAAAACTCTCTGAGCAGACATCCATAGACAAAAAGTAGTCTACACATGCACTTACCAACTCAACCACATGAATATCTCTACATTTACTGTTATGCTTCAGTATCTATATGGATCCATCTTATTTTGGAAGTTTATCAAATATAAAGCATTAACATTGAGTCGTTCTAGGTCAAAATTTGACCTATATGTGTATCCACGAATGTTACTGTGCATTGGACAAAATGTGACATATTCATTGCAAGCTAAGCTGCAATTAGCCTCTGGTTGATTTATAAATATTAACTGGTTAAGATATCTATACTATGAAGTACAAATAGTCTGTTCGTTTGTCTGTCTGTATATCTGTGATTCACGATTCAACTTTTGCAGTTATATCAACAAAACAATAATATTTAGAAACAGTGTCACCTGGGGAACATCATCAGCATATATATATGGCCATACCCTTTTCCATATAAAAATGCCAAAAATGGTACTCTTGCCAGAATATAATAATGGAGCTACAAACTTAAAATGTGTCATCCAGATAATAATTCACTCCGCATATGACATGGGGTGGGTCCCATCTGGCCAAACCACTTCCTTTTTGTGTGTAAAACCAAAAAATGAAGCAAAAAATGTACTTCTAAAAAACAGTGAGGTTATCACATGTTCACTGTGGTTTTAAAAGTCTAAACATATGTCATTAAAATGGATACTTATGTAACTACAGCCCACAAAAGTGAGCTCAAGAACCATCCATACAGTGAGTTCATCACAAGTATGTTATAAATATATTTTCCTTCTCACCAAGTCTTAGATATTAACATTCACAAGCTAATTTTCACTAACAACAATTATAATCCACTCCCTTTTTTCTCTCCACTACAATATTCAGTTCCTTTCATTATCAGCTATTCAGTTCAGTTTGATGTAATCAGTTTCTACAATATCTGCTCCAGCTGACTGATCAGAAGGTAGATACACACCACTGTCACAGACTCCTCAAACTTCATTAGGTGAGTTCGTGTCAACCAGTCTAGTGGGTATTTTCCGTTCTTTATCCTTATCAATATCTTCCTCATGTTGGTCACCATGTTCAGATCTGTCAAGAGCACTTACCTTAGATTCCATTAAGGAGAGTAATTGTAGTTCCTCAAGGTATCATGGAAAATCCCATCACAATACCCCCTTTTCTGCTTGCAACCAGTCATGACTGAGTTTGTATGCATTAGTATTTTCTGTGTATGACCTGGAGAGCAATTGAAATATGTACAACTCTAATAATTATATCCACTGTGCTAGACATCCAAGTCTGTCCTTCAAGTTATTTTAATGCACAATGGGAGTTTGTCAGTTTAATACCTTCCACTGTGACTAGTATTTATCTCTCTATTGTGAAATATTTTAGTTCCTTTGGTAAAAGCTTGTGTGCACAATATGCAATGGGATGTTCTTGACCTTGGCTATCAGTTTGGCTTGATACATAGCCTAAACCTGATGCATCACTTTGCAATATGAATTTACTTTCCCAATTTGGGGTTATAAAGCAGGTTGTGTTGTTAGTGCTACCTCATGTTTTAAATGCTACCTCACACTTGTCACCCCTATTCACTTCGTTCCCTTCCTTCGTTTTGGTCAAGTAAGTTAGTGAGGTAGCTATGGTTGCAAAAGATGGTATAAATCACCTGTAATATGCATTTAAACCAAGAAAAGCTCTAAATTATTTTTAATTTTTTTCTGGATTCTATGCATTTCTGTATTGCCTTGACTTTACATACCATTAATTGAATCTGACCAGGATCATCCAGGTATCCTGAGTACACACAAGCATTTGTTCCAAAATTGTATTGCTTTCTGTTACCTTTAAACCCACTTTCTTATCTAATTTTGTACATGGTTAAGTGGTCTAGATACTATGACCAACTCTTCCTATGGTTGGCAATGTCATCCAGTTATGCTGCTGAAAATCTTTGCAGCCCTTGTAAAACATGTCAATTGAGCCTTTGGAAAGTTGAAGAGGCTAACACAAGGCAAATGGCATTATCACAAATTAATACTTAATAAAGGGATTCATTAAAGTCATTGTTTCTCTTTCTTCAAGTCTAATAAGGGCTTGATAATAACCTTTTGTGTGATCTAAGGTGGTGATATAGCAGACTATTACAATGCTATCAATCATATCTTCTACACGAGGAAGAAGTTAAGGATCAGCTCTTGTAACTTTAGGAACAAGGGCTATTGGAGCAGCCCAAATGCTCTTTCTTGGTTCTATCACTCTTTGGTCTAATAGTTTGTGCAGCTTTTATTCCAAAAACTCACGGGAAACTCATAATGTTGTGTGAGTTGGTTATGTGTTATGAGGTACTTCACCCACAGGGATCTCAGGGATATCTTGAATAATATTTCTGAATAATATTTCAAGATTTTTTAATTGTAGGGTTTGGGAAGGAGGTAAGGAGATGCCTGACTTCTTTACCACACTAGACTTAAGAGGGTTGTCACTAAGTGGGTTTTTTGTAGACACAAACACAGTAGTGATAGTGGAATTCCAAGCTTTAATAGTATCAATGTTGAAATATTTGAACCTCTTCCTTACCTCTCCAGTGTTTACCTGGTATGTAATATCATACCACAAAGGGACCATGACACACAAGAAGTATCTTCCAATGAGAAAGGTTCTTTTGTAGGACATATCCTCCCATAATAGTACAATCCCTAATGACATGCTTGCAATAAGACATGATCTCCCGCAGGACAATTCTGCAACCCAAGTTCACCAAAGGCAGCGATTGTGTGCCAGTAATCATAATCAAGATAACATAATAATGAAAAATAGTGTGAATGGTCATAAGTAAGTAATATACACACCCTGTACTGTCACCATTCCCATATTATCATGTAGTTGTATTATATCAATTAATTGGTCAAAGCAATTATATTTGTAATTGCATTTACTGTTAATTTAATCAAATTGTCATGAAAATAATATCATATAAAAAAAGCTAGTTATAAATTTCAGATAACAATAAATATGCATACATCCACCATATGCATATATATCTTCAGTATATACTGGAATAGTCTGTCTCTCTGTCTGTCTGTATTTAGCTTTCTCTCTGTTTGTCCTTCTGTGTGTCTGTGTGTCAATCTATCTCACTATCTGTCTGTCAGCAGTTCACACTTGAGCGGTTGAAGATAGACTCTCAAACATATATATTTCTAATCAGTAAAACAATGGGTATGTTTTTATATAGCTTATATAGACACATACCTTACAATATATTAAAAAGATACTTTTGTTAGGAAAAAAAATGGAGCCCCAATCCTAAAATTTCGCATGCAGACACAACCTGACTTTGTGAATAACATGTGGTTGATCTCACCTGGCCACACCCTGTGGGGATGGCTAAAGATACTTTTAAATTGTAGTTCTAAAATGCACTCTGATCTTAGTAGCTATAACCATAAACCCGAAATGTTTTACATTGTCTATGAAGCCACAGGACACCAACAGTCAGAAAGTTTCTGGATGAATGTTCATTATTACAAAGATTTCCATTCCATATTTTCAGCTAGGGAATGCTGAAAATGTTCTGCATTTCAAAGCTGGATGCAAATGAGTGGCACATATGGAAAATATTGAACTCTAATCTGAAGAAAATGTTGTAATATGTTCAAATATAAATTTTTACCACATAGTTTCAATACTAAGTATAACCTTTGTTGTTGACACCAGACCAAATTTTTCCATGGGTATGTTATTTTATATTTTCTGTAAGGGTTTCAATTAAATTTTGTCAGGGCAGTTGATGAGAAGCTGATAACTTGTATTAGCTGCATATGAATACTATAACACAACTTCAGCCAAATCAGAACATTATTCATCCACATGTTCCCTGCAAGAACAGTTAAGTGGTTATATCTGAACTGATAGGGTTGCATATGCAGCCTAGCTCAACTTCCACAACTTCTATATTTTTTAGCTAACCCTCTGCCCACTTCCTAACCAGGATAGCGTAGGGGACTGGCCACCTACTAGCACCAGCTACCTTATCTTCCAGTCAGCAACAATCAGGGCTGGCAGGAAGCTCTGCCGCTTATAAACAATTTGATAACGACTCATTTCCTTGTTAACATTGGTAAGTACCATTGCCTGGCAGCGACCCTTACCTTCAACTGCACGGCTGTAAGGTAGTGGTTAAGTGTTTATAAAATGGCTGCATGTTCGTTTAGCGATGGAAACCCTGGGGCCGGTCACCAGGTCTAACAGTGGACCCCATTGAGAGTGAAGTGGAAAAAAGTCAGCACTACTAGCGGTCCAGCGCCTCCACCACGCCATGGTCACAAAGCTGTCGTAATGAAGGATATAGTTATTATATTTGGAGGTGGAAATAACGGCATTTTTGAAGATCTACACGTCTTCAACACTGGTGGGTGAAGAATATTGTGTTTATAATTTGTAAATTACAGAGGGTAGGTCCAGGTGCCCACCATATTTAATAGAGTTTAATATGTTTTGGGGTGAAGTCTATAACTATAAGTAGCCTGATGCATGCCTGGAAAAAGAGGTACTCAGTTTGTTCTATTTTTGGTGAAGACCATAAATGGAAAGATGCAGTAGGGTGCTAGCTCTATTAATCTAAATGTCAGATCAATTTAAGGAGTTCACACTTTCAATGGGAGGGGGGGGGGGGTTGAAGGAAAACCTATACAATTAAGACTAATGGGGTAACATTGATTTGATAGTGTTGTAATAGTGTTTGTACCTAGAGTTGTAGAAATCCAAACTATAATTTCAGATATTTTTCTGTGTGTGTATATCTCTGTATATTCACTATTCCTTCCAGATGCCTGGACCAATCCTCTTAAAATGGTTTATGGTTTGTCATAGGACAACTGGATCCAATTTGGAGCAAAGTTGTTTGGACTAGGGCTATAGTGTATGTCCAAAAAATATATTCTCTATCGGAAGTAACTACAAAGTTGCAATATGTAATCTGAACCCATTTAAAGGACTCATCTACAGGAGGTTGTTGCTTAAAAGTTGCACTTATCTAATCACAGAGGAAGTTCAAAGAACATTAATTATTAGAGGTGCATCATAATACCCTCCCCCACGTATAATATCAAAGAATTATAACCCAAGTGGGTTCAAAAGGACACTAATTCAAGAGTTGCAGTCATATGAATTACTTAAGAAATTCTCCACAAAGTTCCAACCATGTATAAAAACATTGAGCAAACTTAACAAGTTTGTGAGTAAGGAGGCAGAATGTAGACCAAAAATCTGCCCATAGGTGGTTTTTTTTTTTTTTTTTTCATTCTATATCTAATTATTATCCCAATTTTTCCACAGAGAATAAAAGCAAAAAAAAATTTTTAAATTTGTATTAGAATTTCTTCTCAATTTGTTGACTTTAGCCTGACTATGTGTCAGTTTTCCAGTGCTCACC
The DNA here is from genome assembly GCA_963969325.1 of Lycopodina hypogea. Lineage (NCBI taxonomy): Eukaryota > Metazoa > Porifera > Demospongiae > Poecilosclerida > Cladorhizidae > Lycopodina > Lycopodina hypogea. The sequence goes on from OZ017788.1 coordinate 4,432,454, forward strand.
ACTAGGAGGTAGTCAACATGAGCTGGGTGGGCTGGTGTGGGAAGATGTTTAGGGCAGGAAAAATTTCCTGTCAGTACTGGGTTTGAACTCATAACCCATGGGTTGTTAGTCCAAGAGCATAACTACTACTCGGCCACTGCACACAACCCATAAAAGTAAAGAAGGAAAGTGATAACTTATTTTGCCTTACACCTATGCAACAGGTACTTTTCAAGTATAAATAAATTGTTTCGTTGTCCAAATGTCATAATAACAATCCGGACTTATAAATAATCGATCATTTATTATTTACAATCTTCAAAGCATAAAGATAGCATTGTATCATTGTTCATTTGGTTTCCACTAATGGAGACTTTATATTCTACAGTTTTGGATGGCATAGATGCAATTGTGTCCTGCTGTTTTACCATATGATTGTATTCTCTTCCTTCCTATTCCTGTTACTAAAATAGATCCATATGTATATGATTAAATAATAATATTAAACTTTGTTTACAAATAAAATATGCATGAAAAAAAGAGATACAATCCGAAACAATACCCATTTTCACTTGGTCCAGGAAATGTATGGCTTAAGTGGTATTCCCCTTTTCACTAAAGGAATAAAAGTAAGTTATTTTGATGCCTATGGTATTATATCATTTGCTTTTCTTTACACAAAATAGGACATATTTTCCCATTCATCATCGTGTCTCAATTTCTTAAATGATGTTGGCCCAAAACTTGGCACATAGAATTGTATCATCATTTAGGAGAGCTAGGTTTCTTCTGGCACATCTTGCTGGTGCTAGAGGAAAATCTATAGAGGTGATCCACAGATTCAGCTTGCCCACACTCACACTGGTTGTCATTCACCAACCCCCATAGTTTCATTGATTGTTTACAGCGGCTATTTGCCATTCTAAGCAAGTTGAGTGATCTCTAAGTCCTGTAATCAACGCCCGAACCAGATGAATGTGGTGGACATAGTGTATAGCCCATTTCATCCAGTGGGGTGTTTTGTCCATTGGACTCATTCCACTGCCTTATCCACAGTTCTGATCATTCTTTTTGGGTTTCTCCAGTTTGAGGCAATATAGTGGTCATGAAAATTAGTCTGGATTTCAACCTTTGTTTAGTTGGTATGTAGCTGAACAGGGAATAACATCCATCAATGAGCTACCTGTTGTGTTTTGATCGGTGGTGGAGTGATGCCAGCAAGAACATACAGGTCTTCAGTTCTTGTTGGTAAAAATACATCCAGTCGCACACATGCATGTCTCATATTGGTCCACATCTACTTTCTTGGCATTGCAGGATCTTGTCTAAACTGGGCTGGCATAATCTGTGGCAGAGTAACACAGTGTAAGTGTCACTGTTCTTACTGTTGTTGGATGAGCACCCCACTTAGAATTTCCAAGCTTCTTAAGTAAGTTGTTCCCAGTGTGTACTTCGGCTTTCATCTTTCCTGTGTGTGTTTTAAATGAAAGAGTGCAGTCTAAGTTCACACCCAGGTACACTGGGATATCTGAGTGGACAAACTTTATATTTCCCCATTTGATATTCAGCAGTCGGCAAGCAAACTGATTCTTCATATGGAAAGCACAAACCTGGATCCTAGCAGGATTAGGTTTTAAGTAGTTAATTGTGCACTATGCTGTCATTTCCTCCAGAGCAGTAGAAAGGTTCTTTTCAACCTTTTCAAAGGTTTCATGTTGAAAGATGAGGCCAAGGTTATCAGCATAAATAAAATACTGTGTGCCAAGTGGGTATTTTTGATCATTGGTGTTAACATCAAACATCAAGGAAGCTAGGATAGAGCCTTGTAGCAAACCATTCTTCAGCCTTTTCCTGCAGCTCTTACTTCCATCCAGGAAGACAAAAAACCTTCGATTTTTCAATAAGTTCCTTGTAACTACACATAACTTTTCACCTCCTGTCATCCGATGAAGTTAATAAAACATGATGCGGTGCTGCACAGTGTCATATGCAGCAGAGAGGTCTATGAAAACAGCCCATTTACAAACCCATTTTTAGAATCCAACCTCAATGTGCTCAGTGAGGTTGAGCAGCTGGCCAGTGCATCACCTTCCATGCCTTAGACTTTAATACTGATTGTCAGAGAAAATTTCCTAACTTGAGTAAAAAGAAGATGTTAACATTTAAACTGTCTGAAAACAAGTTAGCCATTACCGGTGAACTTGTTTTCATGCAGTCTAAATGTTAATTTCTCTTTAATTTTCTCTTTCTTCGGAAATTCCTCAGAGACACCAGTGCTATGGTCTCATATCATTCCTGGTCACACTTATGGTCTTTCCATCCACCCCCTTCTTTTTCTTTTTCTCTCTTTTCTTATTTCCAATAGAACTTCAGTGGATTTGGAACTCAACATTTTAAGTAATTATAAGGTCGAAACATTGAATAATACCTGAGCGGATTTTGGCTGTAAATTTCCTGCCTTGCTTTCTCTTATCTGTCCAATTGAGTTGTTTCTATTTAATATCGGTCACCTTTGGTATCCTGCAATTACAGTTACTTCTTTTTTTTTGTGTTACTCCGTAATATTTTCTCACCCAAGTTCTTTATTTCAAAATATATATGACCTCTGTGATCCTACCTTAGTTCAATATTTGCCTGCCTGTCTTTAGTGCATAATGTATTTCCATCCAGATGCTATGGCCAATCATTCAATAGCTAGCTTAAGGGAGGAGTAGTCCTAAAAATTATTAATCTATTTCTTACATTAATTTTTAGACCGAGAGTTGTATGAAGTCATATTTACGAATCACATCCTGAACTGGTACAAATTTATATTAGCATTAAGAACTCTATTTTTTTTATACAGCCTGATTCTGTCATGCATAAAAAGTATTTCATGAACGATTTGCTACATTTTACATTGTAAACAGATAGGCCAAAAGCAGACTGAGAGACAATTTTTTTGCTAGTATGATATAATAATTCTAATTTTATGTTTGTAAATGCATCCAATATATTGCAAATGTGTTTGTGTTTCCTTGCAGCCACTAATGAATGGTTCATGCATCAGGTGCGAGGTGAGAAACCCACAGGCTGTGCTGCATTTGGTTTCATCTGTGATGGTTTGCGGCTGCTCATATTTGGAGGCATCTTGGAGGGTGAACATTATTCCAATGATGTAAGTTTTTGGACTTGTGATTGTAATGTTTGCTAATAATTAATAATTGATTTTCAGTTAGGCCAAATTACACCTGTGTATAATTATAATATCCAGCAGTTAAAATATTGTATAATTTAGTGTTATCATTCCAATATGCTATTTTTAGAAGCACACTTGTCTTATCTTGTCACAGTCAGAGCTTTTTCTTGATTTTGTTGGTTGTCATTCATTATGAGATTGTCCATTAAGCAGTATTAAAACATTGGATATTTTAATTATATTTTGTTGGGTGGTAGTAGTCTACAAACACTACAAACCCTACAAGTTGGTGATGAGGATGTCCATTTTCTCAGAATGAGTGGAATCGCCAAAATGAGAATGACCAGTACCAACTGTGTCCGCTGGTCTGCATGATATGATATTAGTAATAGAGAGTAATCGAGAAGGAAGGGGAAAATATGTTAAAAAGGCTTGAAATAATTTTATTGATAAATGATATTGATGTTGTCTCAAAGCAGAGGGCCATTCTTCTCAATGGAATTGGAACCTCCACCTCCCACTTGATAAAACACTAACCCTACCAGGGATTCCAAAACATTTTACTTTTGTTTAAAAAAAGCCTGGGTGAAGGTATATTTCTAACCAAAACCATCAATTATCATAAACAAATATGAGTTTAATACAAGATGTCACAAGGAGGAAGAGAAAGTAGCTACATTTGTGGCTGCTCTCAGAAAAACAGCTGAACACTGCAACTATGGTGATGCCCTAAATGACATGTTAATGATAGCATTTTTGTGGTATTATGAATATGTGTGTGCAATGAAGTCTACTACATGAAGCAGGGTTTACCAGCACAAAAGCTTTAGATATTGCTTTAGGAACAGAACCTGCAGGTAAGGATATTAGACACCTTCAAGACAAAGAGAAGGCAAGTCTTATTCTCAAAGTAAGGAAAAGATTGTCAACCGAGTTATTCAGGTAATGTCAGGTGTGTGTGTGTACATTGATTATATTGTTGTCACAGCTTGCACAGAGAAGGGACACTTAAATAATTTGACAGAAGTCATACGCAGACTTAGTGAAACTGGGATAAGGTTAAAGAAGGAGAAATGTGGATTTAAACTCTATTTAGTATTTGAGCCTTATCATAGGTGTTGAAGGATTGTGCATATCAAATTCAAAAGTCACAACAAGACTTAAGGCACCTTTCCCTTGTTATGTAACTGAATTGAGTCCTTTTTTAGGATTAGTCAATTATTATGGCACATGTTTACCAGATTTAGCCACGACACTCTTACCATTGTATGGACTACTACAGAAATAGAAGAAGTGGATATGGGATTAGAGCCAGAAGGAGGCATTTGAGAAGGTCAGGGATCTGTTGAAGTTATCCAAAGTACTTGTTCATTATGATGCTTGCTTACCCCTGATACTGTCATGCGATCCATCACCTTATGGGCTAGAAGCTATCTTATCTCATAAATGGCTAATGGTGATGAGAGACCTGTGGGGTGTGCATCTTGAAGACAAACCACAACAGAGTTGAGGAATTCATAGCTTGACAAGGAGGCATTAGCTATCATATTCACTGTTATGAAGTACTATCAGTACCTCTATGATAGGTATTTTGAGCTTAAAACAGACATTAAATCTTACACATCTTCAATGAGTTATAGGAAACTCCAACAATAGCTTCTGAATGCATTCAGAGGTAGGCATTATTCTTAAGAGCATACAACTTAGCTATTCAGTTTAAAGAAGGAAAAGACAATGCCAATGCAGATGCTTTAAGCAGACTGCCTCTGTCAACCTCCTGAGCCTTTCCTGATTTTGTTGCCATTTGTTCTGTGATTGCCTCTAGATTCTCAATAAAAAGGGTGGCAATTTTAGGATGGTAGTAGTCTCCAAATGCAACAAACCTTCCCACTGATTATCTGAAGTAATATTAATTTTTATGTTCCTCATATATGAGTAAATAGCTAAATTATTTTTCTGAAATATGGTAGAGACAATCCTTGCATGCTATATTTTAGTGTAGAGTTTGTTTGGAAAATCTCATTAAAAGTTTGATGAAAATTTTTTTCATAGTTACGCATGGAATTGATTATGAATGCAGTTATTCACTTGTTGAAAGGGGTGCATTGTAAGATGATATGCAGTTAGTATCTATTTTTTCTTATGCTGCAATACATTTAGTATGCTTAGTAATGGATTTAGCTTGAGAGCCTATAATTTCAAAATGCCACTTAAGAAGAGCTGGTGGTCAATGCAAGCTAAAAAAATTAACCATGTGGTCCTGTTCAGTAGAAGTTAAATGGAAAATCCAAATAACATCATGTATATGTTTTTGTAATCATGAAATATGATAGTATATTCTCTTAATTCATAATAAATAAAATTGGCACCTAAGTTCAATTCATTTATTAATCTTTCAACATCTGTCTTTATATTTTAATTTTAATATGTTTATGCATGTCATTGGTATACCTTAATTATAACAATATGTAGAGAAATTTTGAATGCCATGTTTTAATGGTAAATAATATATTTTTGAAAATAATGATGTATATGTATCAGCAGAGGCACCCGAAATTCCCCCTGGTAAAAGAGATAATATAACTTTGAGAACTAACAAAAAAAAAACATGAGGTGTATATCATTTCCAAATCTAGCATGAAAATGAGATAATTACATTTTAAAGATAATTTATCCCTCCTTTTATGACATAGTTGTTGTTTTTAAATATATCTTGTAGTTTATCAAGTTATTTAAAATATCAGCATGTTTAAAGCTGTAAAAAAATTCAATTTTGCCCTATGCATGCATTTATATTGTATTTTTATGCTTGGAAAAAGTTTAATATAGTGGAAAGTGATCAAACGCAGAAAAAAATGCAATTACTGAACATTTATATATCTGGGAGTAATACCATGAAACACATACACCTCTACAATAGAAAGAAAAAAGAAATTAAGAATGTACATGGCAGCTTCTAAGATTTTATCCTTGGTTGGTTTATATATATTTTTTCTTTTTCCTTTCTTGAAAATGCCTTGTCCATTCCCCTCACCATTCAAATATCAGCATACTTAGAGCTGTAAAAAAAAATTCAATTTTACCCAACCCATGCATATATATTATATATTTTTTATTTCTAGAAAAAGTATAATAATTTTTTTTTGATCATTTAAGCAATGAAATAAAGGACAAATAAGGTAGATTATTCATCAAATACTGAAGGAGAATTTTATATCCTACCAGGACACTAAACAATTTTTTTGCAACATTATAGAAGAAAATATACTGGCTATAATCAGTACTGTCAAGGAGGTTGCAACTAGTAACTATCAAAAAAATAATTATGCAGCTTGTAAACATATAATAGGTAATGGTCGTCACCTCAATGTTATTGTGTATGAGTGCAGCTATTTTTACATTTTTCTACTTAATTTCATGATCAATTAAACAATAAAATTAAGCATTAATAACAATGTAAGTTCAGATATTAACGATGTTTGGTGTGTGCATATATTATGCAGCTGTACGAGCTGATGACAATCAGTTGGGAGTGGCGTAGGCTCACACCTCTACTGGAGCCTCCTTGCCCCCGAATGGGACACTCCTTCAATCTAGTGGGCAGGAAGGCTGTCATATTTGCAGGCCTGGCTAACAAGTCGGGTGACCCCAAATGGAAAATTCCTAAGTGAGTACTACCTTATTTATACTTGGTTGATTTTCATTTCTAATATTTGATAGTCATTTCTGCAGCCTCTTCACTTAAAACATAAAACTCCACACAACTTTGAATATCAGAAATTATTGATTGAAACACATGCTCTATGTCACAATTCCACACATATTTACAGAGTAACTTTATTTTTGACACTAGATATGCATTTTTGTATACAGGTACTTGAATGATCTCTTCACACTAGAAGTATCAGAAGGAACTTCCCTTCAATGGGAATGTCCCAACATTGAAGGTCCAGTCCCCTGCCCCAGGGAGAGCCACACATCTGTTACCATTGGCAACAAGTTGTTGGTGTATGCAGGCATGAATGGGAAGAGACTTAGTGACATGTGGATATTCAATGTTGGTGAGGAATTTATGGAGTGTCACCTATTTTGTTCTTTGATCTGTTCTCATTGAAATCCTTATTCACTCCAGTCCATCAACTCTTTGCACACACACACATAATGAAGTGTATGGATAGAAATAGTAAGCTTTTTAATTCATTCTAAGTAGTACATACTTGAGAAATTGTGGAAGTGAGCTTAGCTTAAACTTTTATATTGAGAACCACTAGATACAGCCTTCGTTCTCTCTATATATTTCTCTCTTACTTTTTCTCCATCTCTGGCCCTACCCTAATCTGATTTGTCTCTCTACCTCTCTACCTTCTGTTCTCTCTCTCTTCTTATCCCTCACATTCCCTCCCTCTTTTTCATCTACATATTTGTCCCTCCCTTTTCCTCCCTCCCCCTTAAAGCATTCTCTTGGTTACACATATTCTAATTATATATAGGCTAGCAGCTTTAACCCAAGCCGTTCAAGCATAATTTGAAAACAAACAGAGAGTCATAGAGACAGACACAGACAGGCAGGCAGGCAGGCAGGCAGGCAGGCAGGCTGTCAGGCAGGCAGGCAGGCAGGCTGGCTGGCTTGCTGGCTGGCTGGCTGGCTGGCTGGCTGGCTGGCTGGCTGGCTGGCTGACTGACTAACTGACTGACTGACTGATATAGACACAGAGTTCCTACTTTAAGTTATAGATTATGAACTTACATGCTTGAAAAATAATCAGGTTTGTCAGGCAGCACCTTATCTCCTTGTTGCTCTTCTTGAAATAGTAGATCCATTCGTGAATGCTAATACATTTTTATTCTCCTAATTCAACTCAATACTCACCAAGTGCAGCGTACATCCAAAACTTTGTCTAAATGCAATTTTGTCACTTTTTTTCCTGACATGCCAAGCGACTGAGCTTTGGCAGGTGAGATCCAGTCCATATCACTTCCATTAACATGATGTGTGTGTATGCAAGTTTTGCATCTCTGCATCCATGATTTATCATGCTATCCATTTTTTTAAACACTTTTAGGTTCACATGCCCTGAGGAATTTATTAATAGATATAATCAAAATTAACAAATATCATACTATTAGAATGTAATGGAAGCTTCTTAAAAATTCACAAAAGTTTCATTAAGTCTCATTACTCAAGACCAGTGTTCCAATTTAGATTCTACCATAAGTAACTACTGCTGGTAATTTATTAAAAAATATACTATTTCTTACACAGCTGATATAGCTTATATCTCCATGAAATGTGATGTCTTCACCTTTCATTTACTGCTAATATTCTATCGTTAGTGTAATCAGTTTACAAGAATTGAACAATATAAGTCATTGTTCCAGTCATATGCTATCACTAAACCATATAAGGGTGTCAACTGTTTCCTACTCCTTAGAGTATTCGGAAATAATGAAAGCTGTTAGAGACTAAATTCAACATCACACTTCTTACCATTACATAATATCAGTAATCTTTTTCTTTACTTAAAACAGCCACCTCTTGGAGAAGCTAAATTCAAAAGTAGTTATATTTTTAAACAGAAGAAGTGTCACACCACAAATATATATAACTCTAAACCACTCTAGTCCTCTGGAGACAAGCCTCATTAAAAACAACAGTTTTACTTCAGTGGAAGTAATAATATTAATTAAATGTATCCCCTATATTTCCCTGCATAATTGTCAAAAACAATTCACACTAATAAACATTTTTTATTAGAGTCTGAGCACTTGTTTTATTCCATTTTAGTCAAGTTCTTGGATTGTAGCTTCCTGTCAGAACCACCTGGACTCCACCCAGGGACTCTGCCTCTGCCTCAGTCTTGGCAACTTGTGAAAGATGAAATGAATAACAAAGTTAATAAAGTTAAGTTAGCAAATTGTGTGAATGAGGTTTATGAGTTTCCAGTGGAGGAAGTTGATTATGAGAACATGGTCTAGAATGAAGACAAAGAAGTGATTAAAAAAAACAACAAGGACTCACCTAATGAATAATTAGCCAGCCTGGCAGAGGCGCCAAGGCAGTGGCCCTTGAATGGCCAGATCCAGAGAACATGTAAAAGACACAGCTAACTATTATTGGTTTAGTCTCCAAATTATAAGTGTGTGAATTGTGGCATTGTGCATATTGTATTGTGCAAAGATTTGAAGAATATTGTTGTTGCTGGTACACTGACCAGTATATGATACTTATTTTATTTTAAGGGAGACTCACTGAGTGGACCAACCATTGGCTAATAGTAACAAAAGTAGGTAGCCTTAGTTCTAATTGTCAGAATAAGGATTGAGACTGAAGCTAGGCCATAGCTTGCTCACACTTCCTCCAGTCCTTTTTTCAAGCATCTCTCCTCATTCAGCCTTTCAATAGGGCTTTTTTTTCTGTGTATCTGTGCAAATAGGTCAAATAAGGGAAGGGGAGCAAGGCATGTCCATTTAAGCTGTTCTAAGTTCTTTAAAAGTATGCAGAAGCCAGGAAAAAAATTAAAATTTCATCAAATTTTAAAAAAATATTTTTTACCATTGGAGGCTGAAAACTGAATCTGCATAAAATGTTTATACCTTATTGCAAACTGTATGGGGCTCTCTGCAGTTTATGTACTTATTTATATTTCCCTTCTTTTCTGGTTGAACAGCTGCCACAATGCTGCTACAGTGGTGCTAAGATCATCATTTTTTTAATTGGTTTTTATTTCACTATTTTAATCACAGGAAGCTGGTAACTAGTAATGAAATGATTATACCTTATTGCTAAGAGTGCCAGCTCTCTGCAGCTGGAATGCTCACCTTTCAACTTTTCTCATCTTTACAAGTGATGCAGAACTGCCATTGGAGCTGCCACAGGAGTATGCCATGTTGATTCCTTATCAATGCCACCTTTTCAAAGCAGCTGCTCTTACACACCTGAATTAACATTTGGTGGTTTATCCTACTAAACCTATGATAAATGTAATTAAAATTAACTTTGGAAAGTCACTGAAATGTAAAGAAGGGGAAAAATTAATAAAAAGTTAAAAACTTCTGAACAGATAAAAAAAGAGTGAAAGAAAAGAAAGCAGAACAACCAGGAATAAAGTTTGATTCTTTCAGCCTGGAGAACCCAAACCTTTACAACTTTGCCATTTGATCTCAGGTGTTTTTATATGGAAATTTGATTTCTCCTTTCCAGCATCAGTGTTGGCATATTTTCCAATTTTGATCTATGAAGTTTACATTGACACCCCTTCAAAGAATCCAAACTTATTTCAGCCAAATCCACCCAGTCATCTCAGAGGAGATAGTGGACGGACTTTTGTGACAAGCACATTCCACATTCAAACTAAACCAGATTCCTCACTTCACTTGGAATAGATACACATAAAAAAGCATTCAATGTACTATTACTCAATTAAAGATATTGTTTTCTATATATATAGTTGATACACAACAATTAATTAACACTTCTATATTTATGTGGAATTAGTTTATGCACATGATATTAACTTTCCATGTTAAAACTGACTTTCCTGATATTTGTGATAGCTGGGCATGTTAAATATCCCTTGGGTGATACTTTTTGTGTTATATGTATCTGTATATGCATGAATGCTTATATGAGCATGCATGTACGACCTCATAATCCAGTTTACGTGCAAAACAATTATACATTATGTGTCCTGCCACATTGTCCAGGGGACATCATGCAGTGGCAGACTGTGCTTTGTAAAGGGCCTGCCCCAATTCCACATAGCTTGCACACAGCAGTTATGGTGAATAACAAGATGTTCGTGTTTGGAGGTTGGGTTCCTGTCCTTGGCAGAGATGAAGGGCACCTCATATTTGAAATGGACTGGAAATGTTCTAACTCGTTAGCCTGCCTAAACACTGGTGAGTAAATATGAATTGATAGGGTGTGCATCGAACTGTCAAATACTCTCTAATAATTGTCACTCTGTGTTATGTTCTATAAAAGTGTAAATATTTATGGTATGCTTGCAAATAGTTACGTTTATTTGTTGTGAGTTCCATTTCTCATGTTCTGGCACTTAAAAGTAAAGTTACCATTTGTGTTCTACTTTTCCTTTCATAGACACATTCACATGGGAGGAGATAGAGGACATCCCCACTAAAGATGGCAATCGTGAAGCAAGTGGAACTCCTGCTTTGCTCTGTGGCCGTGCTGGACACACAGCTGCTGTAGTCGGGACAAGGATGTATGTCTGGAGTGGCAGGATTGGGTACAACAGGATGTGCAAAAAAAAGGTCGGGACAGTCTGGAGCGAATATTCCTCCCTGCCCCTCTCACCCCCAACATGCGCATGAATCCCTCTCTCAGACACACGAGCACAACCACACACTTACACTCACACACAAACTTCCTCTCCCTATTTAGGAATGTTGCAACGAACTGTGGTTCTTGGAGACAGAGAAACCTGGTGTCCCTGCTTGTATTCAACTAGTCAAGGCTGGTACTAACTCACTCGAGCTGCTCTGGACCAATGTGTCCTCTGGTAAGTTGGAAAAAACAGAACATATTGTGTAAAAACAAATGGTTCGATTTGCATTTAATATTTTCAACATATGATGTTAAATTGTATGTATGAAGATTGATTTAATAATATCTGGTAGTCACACTGAATTCATTCAATTAATTAAATAAAATTTCCTTCTAAAACTAACTATAGAGTCTAACATCACACGATCAACTGCAATTGTTAAACTTAATAAAACACAAGTTAAACTCAGAGAAGAACCAATCCACACATACACAGCAGAAGCTTCTATACCTGAGAAAATTCTAGGCTTGTGAAAAGGAAGTGTTGTCATTTACAAACTTTGCACACAACAAAAATTAACTAACATGAATATTCATGAATGCTATCGACACCTATTCATGACAAATTTTCTAAAACTAATATTATCAAATGAATTAGTGTTAGTGCAAGGGAGATCACTTTCTTTCCATTTTTTGGTTGGAATATTAAGATCAATAGCCTTTTATTGGCCCTCATTCAATCCTCTCCTCTCATCTATCTTCTTTCTCTCACATCTCAACCTCATTTTCTTCCAGTGGACAATTATTTGTTGCAGATCCAGCCATACAACTTCAGCTCCTCTAAGACTGCAATGGACTCCACCTATGCAACAACACCTAGTATGACGGAATCAGGCAAGGCAGTCACACCTGCTACTCCCTCCACCAAGACAGAGGTTAATGAAATTGAAGCTGGAGTGGTTGCTCCAGGCACAAACCAGAAGGAAGTTTCCCCCAATTGGTATGATGTTGATGTTGTCAAGGGCATGCAGTATACAGTGACTGGCTACTCCATGAAACTTGACATCCCTAGGGACCAGGTTAGGTGTGGCTGAGGGCATGGTATAGATTCTCTGTTCATGTGTTGGATTTGTGGTCTACCATTGTAACTAAAGATACTTTCCTCTGGTCAATCATGCACAGTGAGCTTATGTTATTTTTCTCAATTGTAATTCTAGATGGAGTCTAGTTCAACTACCACTGTAGTTCAGAAAGTTAAATTACAGCCTGGAAAAGCTTTCAAGTTTCGAGTGTGTGCTATCAACTCCTGCGGTAGTGGTTCTTTTTCGAAAGTGGCAATCTTCAAGACATGCATGTCTCACTTTCCTGGTGCTCCATCAGCCATACATATCAGCAAGGTTAGAATATAACTCTCTTCCCCCCCCCTTTCCCCCGCTCATCTTTTACCACTTTTAGTCCACATAATGTCCAAGTATTCAATTCATCCTATAGAGTTCAGCAGGAGCTCACCTTTCATGGATACCACCATCAAATAATGCTGGAACTATCATTGAGTACAATGTGCACTTGATCGGGAAGCTTGCTTTGGGCACTGCCCCTGGCAATAGGACATATGATCTGGTATATCGTGGTCCAGAATGTTCTTGTGTGGTTTCAGAGCACCTATTAGACTCTGCTCATATTGACACCACATCCAAGCCTGCTATATTATTCAAGATAACTGCCAGGAATGATAAAGGGTGAGAGAGAAAAATATATATTCGTAGTCAGCATTATGGATTCAAAATTGATCAAATTATATTTCACTTTGACGATAGCACTCCTGTCAAAGATAATGGGGAAAAAATCCTTTGTCTATGAATCTCATGGATGATCAATGTTTGCATGTGTGTTTGACAGGTATGGCACGCCAATACAAGTGCGATGGCTGCAAGACCCCACACCTGCACAGAAAGCTGCTGCTTTGGTTGCTAGTAGACCTTCTCCAACTCATCCCCCAAAGTGAAATATGAAGTACACTTTCATCAAAGCTAAGATATCTCTAAGTTACAACAATATTTCATCTGTCTATACATGTTGTAATATACAGTGATAATACCAAGAGAATGAAAACTGCCTGACAAGACATCCATTGATGGAATGTACTCCACAGCTTACTCTTAGTAACCAAACCAAAAAAATATGTTTGTGCAAATATGTGATGCATAGCAATTAATATAAAATTTATTTTATCTTGAAAGTCCCTCATATGTGCATAATTTATCTTAATTTTTTGGATAAGTATGTATTTGAATGCTGCTTCTCCAAGACTGCTGCATTGACTGATTATACTTTTTGCTGGGAATAGCAGAGATTAAAGGAATAATGCAAGTACGAAACTTATTTTGAAAAGTGCTCTAAATTTTATCGTCCTTTGAAAAGAAATGGAATATATTTTGGGGACACCTTCATTGTTGTATTTTATGTTGCCAAGCTCATTTCATTGAGTTAATTCTAGAGTTTTACTGATGATTCTCCTTATGTCAACCACAAGCTTGGATACAATCAATTGGATGCTGCCATCAGCAGCATTAACTTTACTCACTCTAGCTGTAACGCATGGCCGTTATCAATCTCCTAACTGCAGACACATGGCCAGAAAGACAAGATCAAAGTCAGTGTCAATCAATCACAGAGTAGTGGATAAACAATCGCTGCTGTAAACAACAAAAAGTATATTATGTGAGAAACCAAAGATAATGTTACCAAACTGTGGCAAGACAGGAGTAGCTTGGAAATTTTGGGACCCTCTGATCTCTTCAGGGAGGCTAAATTAAAACCATCATAAGTATTCTCGAATCATATAAAGTGCCTAGACCTAAGTACTTCCATAACTAATTGATATGACATCTGGGACAAATTGCAACCTGTTGGCTGGTTTATTTCATCAACCATTGTTTCACTTCGGCAAACATACCAAAACTATGTCAACATGCTAACGTTACCAGAAAACCAAAGCTGGAAAAAACTCTAAATGACCAAAAAAGCTACAGTCCTATCTTGCTCCTCAGCACTGCATACAAACTCCTCAAGTATTTCATCTCAGCAAGTAATTGAACCACAGCTACATCACTAACTAACCAGTTTCCACCTCAACTGTTTAACTCAAGGCCAAGTTGTTCCTTTGATACAACATATTGAAAGGTGGACCACAGCGACATCAAACCGGGAGAAGTATTCGTTGACTTAACTGTGGCCTATGATGCTATCCGACATTCTGATCTCACCATGAAGATGCTATGAATACTCCCATGTAAACAATGGTGAGGTTCATAATGAACTATTTTTCAACTCTTTGTTTCTTCTAACAGCCGGCAAATAAAAAATCTACTCTAGTAAATTCAGAAATAGCATGCCACAAGCTTCAATTCTTGCATTCACTTTGTTCAAAATACACACGGCGGATATCCACATGATACAATTTACCAAATATGTGTATGCAGATGACAAATGCAGTCTCTTCCAGTACAAGTATCTTCAGCATATCAAGTGATACCTGACTGGAGACATGAACACCATTAGGGACTATTTCAACTGCTGGAAACAAAAAATGAGTAAGGCCAAGTAAGCAGTAAATGTGTCTCATCTCGCCAACCATCTTGCTTTGTCACAACTGGATGTCTATATAGATTATATATGACTGACATGTGCACCAACACTAAGCTACCTCACTGTTAAAATAAACAGACATCTGACATACAGCATACATCTCACATCAGTTTCCAAGAAGTTCGCATCTCGGAATGGTCTTATCAACATGCACGCAGGCACAACATGGGGCACTATTATACCTATGTCCGAACTGCCACTGTCGTGCTGGTCTACACTTCAGCTGAGAATTGTGCTGCTGAATGGGGATG
The DNA here is from genome assembly GCA_963969325.1 of Lycopodina hypogea. Lineage (NCBI taxonomy): Eukaryota > Metazoa > Porifera > Demospongiae > Poecilosclerida > Cladorhizidae > Lycopodina > Lycopodina hypogea. The sequence continues at coordinate 4,447,797 of OZ017788.1, forward strand.
CAACATGTCAATATGATCGACACTCAGCTGAAATTCACACACTTAGTATTAGAACTGATTATACCAAACCAATACCTAAATAGTTTATTCCGTGGCTGGCAGATATCAGCTCTGCTGATGTACAATGCAACGAGGCTATACTCAAACTTTTGTTGCGAACTCTCATTGATGACTTGTCTCTTCTCTTAGTATATGTCTCCACCCCAAGTCCAGTTATCTGTCTCAAAAGCTGGAATTGTTCGCTGAATCCTCATAATGCCTCATGTCATCCGCTTCTGATCACACTCCCATTGCTTCAACTCAATGTGGGATTGCATCCTCATATATTAAGTGTGAATGACAAAATCATTGGTACTCATCCAAAACAGTCCTACATGAGTATATTGAATCTCCTAGTGAATCCAACCCTCCTTGTGTTGACTTGCCCTGCTCTCTGTGGGTGCACCTAAATCTATTACATACCGAGAGGTGTAGCCTAATTGACAACATGCATCAAATGCGATATGTCAGTGACTCAGGGGGGGGGGGGGTGTAGTGCTTGTGACAACAAAACATTGCATCACATTCTAGAAGACTGCACTCTACAGTGCGCACAATTCAGCAGCTCAGAACTGATGATCCTAGACCCCTTAGTAAGAGACTGGCTATGTGACCTTGCATTACAAACTTGACTTTGTTATCTACAAAATAGTCTCTTCTCTGTTTATAGTTCATTTTGAAATGTTCATTTCATTGTTTTCATTCACTGAATATGACAGACTGGAAACACTGATCATGCCTTCATATATCTGGAAAGCATTCAGAGCAGTAACAATGCTAATATTGTACCCACCAAATATAATGATGGTCCCATTTATGGCCAACACTCTATGGCTTAACGTTTGTTGTGGGCATGCTTGTTTAGTGGATCTAATCGTTGTCTTACCTACTCTTTATCACTCAGAGCACATTACTACACCGCTGAAAATAACACCTGTCCACAAACTTGTGTCAAGTATTCATGGGTGTGATCTTCTGATATACCTGTGCTAAAGGTGGTGTGTGTGCTCAACGTTTGGTTTGTATTTCTACCCACACTAGATTGCGAACATTCAAGTAACCTGTAAGGAAATAGTTCATTTTATACTACAGTGCTGGCATTGCATGTGAGTGTGGAGTGGGGGAGAAGTGTTGGGAAGGTTAACATTTCAAAGTATTTCATTGTTGTCTGTGTTATGACATATGAAATTGTCCATACTTCCATGTACACCATTTTTCATGTGCATATTTTCTTTTCATTTCAATTTTTCTCTACGACATGTGCAATACTTCTCTAATAATTTTGTTACATCTTATTTATTCATTCTGAGTGTATATTTTAAGCACCACTATTTACCATCATATCTTAAAGGTGTATACAGAAGTACTTTTCATAGTTTCATACCATAAGTGTGCATTTCTCTAGTCAGGTGTTTTCCAATCTCATGGTGACTAATAATTAGCCAATGATTTAGATTTTTGCTTAGATGTAGTATTAGGAGTACTTTCCTGTATTTATGGTGCTTATCCAATTAGTGTTTGTTCATAGAACATTCTTTTTGGATTAGAGAGATTATGTAAATAATTCCATATCATTTATTACATAATTATTATACATTGATTGTATATGGTTTGCCTATCATACTGATTAGCATCAGTCATTGCATTGTGTTTGTGTGACTATCTAGCTACATGTAAATGACTGGTTCACTATTGTTCTCTCAGGCAACCACCACCAGTTCATTAACATTACTGTGCTGGAGACTGACAACCTATTTAAACAAATCAATTTTTAAATCCAGTAGTTCAGCAGAGCACATAGCTTGAAAATGAAGTCTAGGCCAAAAAATTAAACCAATAACTGAATACCTTTCAGCTTAAAAAATATTAACTGGAAAACTATGAATAAAAACTTGTCAACAACCTGCCAGCTGAAAACCTGTAACATCAACACCTGTTGGCATATAATTGAGAACCTGTCAACTGAATCTACAACAAGTGGACCCCCATTACACCAATGGCTATCAACATCTCTACTGCTCAGACCTCATAAGGGAGTAAGAGGATGAAGGGCATCTATGATAGCTCCAATTTCAATTATGCAATATTCACTTCCTTTTAAAGAGTGCTACCTTGTCAAGGTAAAGGGTTTATGCTGCATATGATTGCAGGAATCAGATGTACTGCATTGCAACATATATAATCTTACTGTTGCCAGCTAAGTCAGCATATTCTATTCTAGAATTAACATTTGGTATATTTTGAACTCTATAGCATATTTACACCTTATTTCAGCATCTTACAAATTTCTGACATTTTGTTGGTATTAGTATTACTAATTGGTAATTTTTTAATTACAGTCATTAGGACAGGTGATATAGGATTTTCATAAGGGGGTTAAAAAATATAGGTAAATTAATAAATGAAAAAGTACCAAATTTATTTTTTAAATACCATTGCCTTGAAGTGATGCAGATATATGTTGTATTTTTTTGTGATATATTTTGATTTATCCTTTATCCATCCCCAATAATTTTTTTGATAATCCTGAGATTTTTTTTGTGGTTAAATAAATAACAGAAATCGGTTTAGAAACTCAATGTTTTGAGTACTTTGGATCAAGAGGAAATAATAGTGACTTTAAGCATTCTTACTCCCCCAAAATGCATAACTGAAATTTATGCCTCTCTGAGCCTAGACATACTTTTGGCATATATGTTTGATATCAATACTGTAATGAATGCATGTGATGGAGTCAAGTAAAAAAAATTCCATGGGAACCTTATAGTCGCCTTGTCAAGAATACAATTAGAGTTTTTATTTATTACAATATGTTATATCATATATGCATTTTTTCTCAGTGTTGATAGTTTTTAAGGGGCAGATTTTATCATTGTTGATTATTGTATGAAGCAGTTTCCATATTAAATGTAGAAAAATATGTTTTTTTTTAAGGTGGGAGGAGTTTTGGACATAATGTACATATATGGTCATTGATGGAACTTTATATACATATTCATGAAGAGAAAAAATTCTGTTTCTAATGAGTTGTTTGATGTCATGTGATGCAAAATTATTCTTGAACTCTATTAAATGTAAATTCATGGTACTTGGAAAGTATTGGGTGTCAATGGCTGAGGGGTTGTGACAATGTGCATGAGAGCAATGCCAGAAAGCCGATGTTGGAACAACTTCCTTCCATGATGTCTTGATCTTACTGAAAAAAATAAATGATCTGTCAGTGTGTGAACTTCAATTGGAAGTGTGCAGCCAATGTTAACAAGTAAAAATAATGTTGGGGAAATGGTCCGTATCAGCATTTGCATACCACCAAGCAGGTGAACTAGGTGGCTGATGGACAGTTCTCCTGATGAGTAATGTACTCATTCAATACTGCCTGGTTGAATAATAGGGCAGGCATATCTGTTCCAAATAATTCAGCTTCAATATCAGTGCCTTCAAGACAGATTTCAACTTGAGAATTTTAGCTGGGAGGAAAATAAAAAATAAACTTCACACACAGTCTTTCTTCATGAATCATAAGTGTGTATGCTTTCTCAGGTGATCTAAAAATGGGATGGAAAAATTTTTTTGATATTTTTCCATGAGTATTGCTACTGGTAATATTGTGACAGTAAAAATGTCTGTCTCCTGTCAGAGATAGTGTGCACCGGCATATGTCACAAACCTCATTGCTAGCTAATCTGCTTCTTTAAATAAACTTGCTAACTCTTCACCTACAAATGTTTTGATTAAGTCTAATCTCACCATGGCTTCAAGCATGCTGTATACCAGATGAATATCATTATTACTCCTCTGTAGCTTGGTTGAAGAGGCATCATTACTTCTAGGATGTTCTTAACATAACAGAAGGTTACTAAGCTTTGCAATGTTTTAAGGCATGCCAGTATCCAGTGTGTCTTTATTTGAGTGTCTTTATCCCAATTTCGAACCTGCATTTCACGACTAACTTCATTTTCGTGACCATCTTCTGCTTCTTTTTCAAGTATGACCTAGTAGGAGAGTAAATTTAAAATAGCCTCAAATGTGATCTAAGATTACTGGTGCAGCTCATTAAATGTCTCCTAAAAAATGTGCCCCTCAACCCATCATGTTTAGCATAAAATTTAGAGTTTAAATTACTTCGGAATTGCAATCATTAGGATAACTAGCATGCAATTGTCACAAAATTGTCTTAAGTATGGACATGTCTTGTGATATTACATGTTTTTCAGGATAACATGTCTTTTGAAAGCATATGTTGTAAAGGAGGTCATGAATTGTAGGAAGAAATGTCTTTTGCTAGGTCATGTGTTGGTGTGTGATGTTGTTCATCTGTCTCACTATGGTGCCTCAAAGATTAACTGGTACATATGTTCTGTGTGCTTGTGTGATGTTGTTCTTCAGTTTCGTTTTGATGCCTAACTGTTTGTCTGGTGGATATGTCCTGTACACATGTTTGGTGTTGTTCATTTGACTCGTTTTGGTGCCTTCAAATTTGCCTGTTAGTGCTTGAAGTCTTAGGGCATGATTTTGTGGTGTTTCTCTTAATCTCACCTTTTTTTTGACGTTTGCACATGGATGTTTTCTTTCCTAATGATGGTCTTTTTCTTGGTATTTGAATTTTTTTAATCTTTTGTGATGATGCATTCATATCAATTATATTATAATAAATATAAAATACCATAAACAGCTTTACGTATATGTAAATCCACTAGCTTCTATTTTTCACCACATATCTTTTCCTTTGTTTCTTTTTTCTTGAAAATTTCATTGCTAGAGCATGTACAGTAACCAAGCAGTCAGGGGAGGCACCAATAAATGGATAGTCATCATTAATAAATAAAATGTAGGTAGACACTTCCAAATTGTGGTAGAACATTAAAGATACACTTGGTACTTTATTTTGGCTGTACATTCATGCTTACCGCCACAATTATTGCTTCAGTTTTCTATTAGCTCATTTTGGGGTGGCAAATAGAGCAATTAGGCTAATTGATAGAGATGCAGGCTTGGTTTGGTAAACACTTTTGAAAAGAGAAGCAGTGATCCTATCAGTACACATTGTAAACCATAGACCTGATTGTGATTGTTCATTAGTTTGGGCTTCTAGCAGACTCATTTCTTCAGGTGTCATAGAGATGGTAACTTGTTCAACCAGTTTTAGCAATTTTCCATTGCTTTTTTTGCAGTGGTTCAGATTATGTAACTACTACAAATATTTTGACAGATTATCATTCAAAGTTTTCAGAGGCTTATATTAATAAGAAGGTAAAATTTTTAAAAGGTTTTTCATTTCTTCATCTGAAGAAGGGTTAGCTGCAGTTGAGATAGACAATGATAAAGTGGAATGGGTACAAATTGCTGAGGCCTTTTCTAGGGTTTTTTCTTTCCTTGAAAATTTATCATTCTTACAGTAGCATATGGTACTTCTTTTATGTCATTTGGGATAACCTATTAAGCTTTTTGGAGCTATAGCTATAGAGTCTCTAGCACGAAATCCAAATTCAATAGCCTATAGAAGTGAAAGGACAAGTGAGCAACTTTCACCAACCCTGCCATGCAATAGCAGTGAGCAGAAATGATTTCACTATTTTATTCTGCAATAATCCGTGGGCTCAATGTATTTTTTTCACCATTTGAGAGTGATTTACATATTAAAAAGATTGTTTTAATTAAATTCAAGCATGCACTTCATTTAAAAACCTACTACTTTTGCAATAACTATCCATAAACTACTACTTTAGCAATAACTATCCATCTGTCACAAATAACTTTCTTGTGCACTTCTCTAACCCAACCATACACAAAGTTTATTTAGAACTCCAAACTGTTATAGTGGTGCAATTCCTCATGGTTATAAGGACTAGAAGTCCATTAAAAGAGCATTCCTACAAGAATGTGTGATGCTTAGCTAAGTACCTCATCATCCATCCATTCAGGCCTGGGAATTTCATAAAGACCTGCTCCTACAAGGACACTAATTTCATGCTGATACCGCTCTCCCCATGCTAGACCTGTTATTGAAGCAAAGTAGCTCTCCAAACACTCTTCCCTTCAACTGAATAACTCGCTATACCCACAGCTAATTGAGGTTTTACAAATAGCTTCCAGGAATAACGTAATTTAAAATAATGAACTACAACGAGTCTAGCGAGTCTAGCGGGGAATGTTCCATGAGATTGAGCGCCAATATGATAAGTGATAATGAATGCTAGTAAAGACTTCCCTCATTCCCAGTTTCAAATATTACTTTTTATCAAGATGGCGTGTGTAATGAGAGCGGCTAGTGAGTCTCCCATTCGACCCTACCCCAGCCAGAGGGAAACCAGAGTAGTTATCGGAAAGCGCCCCTTGTGCAATTGGTATATCATATCCACAAAGAATTGAACATACAAGGAGAGCTTGATATGCGCTTTGTTAAACAATTGTATAAGGGCGGCCAGGCCTTCCTCGAGTCCCTGGTAAAGAAAATGAAGCCAAGAGATCTTTACAGCGTAACTGTCAAGATTGAAGATGTCCAACTTAGTAGAAGAATTGGTGGGAAAAGAGTAATGTGGAACAAAATTCTCACCCCTTTTTTTAAAAAAGAATTTTAGAGCAGGTGGTAATAATAATAGTAATAAAAAAAAGGATTTTATGAAGGTATTGTGTAATATCCTTTGTATATATATATATTGAATAAATATATATATATATATATATATATATATATATATTTTTTTTTTTTTTTAATTTTTTTTTAATTTTTTTTTTTATTTATTTATTTTTCACAGTCAATGGACATTTCAATTTATTGGGGATGTTTATAGTAAGAGTTCAACTTGGTAAATTTTCACATATGGCACCTTTATTCCAAACAGGTAATAATTAATATTACAGTGTGGACCCAGACTTACCAACCATCCCAGATTTCCCCACATTCTTGGATCTTCCCAATGAAGATCCTCTGGGCCCAGTATCAAGCTGGTGGAAGGATTTGGTAGATCTCTGCCAAATACAACTCTGCAAAGGACAGCTATTAGAATATAGTTCCAAAAATGTAACTATCTGAGTTATAAAAAATTGGACATGGTTAGCAACTCTCAAGCCTCAGGTAAGTACCTGCAACCTTTAAAATTAGGTCTAAAAAATTTTATAGAGCTATATGGGCTCCCAACCTGGCTTTAGCACTGAGAAAAAAAAAACCCAACAACTTATACCCAATTATATTCTTCATTTATGGTATTTATATGTGAATTTTGTTAGCTTGGCTAACTATAGTCTTACATATTTTTAATTAGTTGAATTCAACCCTCTTAATTATTCTATTACTTTTTATTTTCATAATACTATATTTTCTCTCTTTGTATTCGAATTGAGTTTTCTAGAACTTAGCGTATAGAATAAATTGCTACAAGTAGTTGATTAGTTTCAGCCATGACACTGGAATTGATTTTAATTGTGATCCAGAGTAATAAAGTGCTTCTCTTTAAAAAATGATTCCATGTGATTTCAAACTTGATACTATGTTATCAAAGAATATTCATGGGAATTATTGATTCCGAGAATGCATATGCCACCTTTTCAAAACACTTTTTTAACAGAGACAACACCCAATAACCACACACAAATGGCATGCTACAAAAAACAACAACAATGCAATGGTGAAGTTTTTAGCAATTGCAATCATTTATCTTCCAGCCCTTGGCACAACATCTAAGCCAGCCTATCAAGAGAATATCTAAGGATATTTCATCTTGTACCCACAAATTCTGCTAGTAATTTCACATTTTAATCTTATACAAAACAATGAGGTAATTGTGTTCTTGAGGAAGTTTCCTAAAGAGAGCAAGAATATCAATAAGATCAAAAACAAAGTAATATTTAGACTCCTCAACACACTATGTGGGATCGTTGGTAATAGTGTGTGAAAAAAAAAACAGGTGGCACAAATGGCTTTTGACATATCAAAATATTTGTGGTCATGACAATGCTTACTTTAAAAAAATATCATAACATCTGGACACTAGAAACTAGGCACTGTGTGGATACTGCTGTCTCATAAACTAATACACTAACAGTGACAAATTCCTGTTACTATATTGCATAAAATGAGAAGATAGATACAATGGATGCTATCAAAACAAAGAATATATATTTTTTGGCCTTAATGATCAGTTTTTGTGACAAGCAAAATGTAGATGATTAGCTCTTTCTTGCGACATGCTGTGACATTGATATTTCTGAATACCTGTAATGGAATTTGCCCCCTTCCACGAAGAAGCAATTACTAGACACAATTCCATCGATGCCTAGGTCTTCTTTCCACCCAGACCAAATTCAGTTTCTCACTCTGAGCAAACTGGCTTCCCTCAACAACTGAGACATAATATATGACTTGATAACTTTAGAAACCATACAGATATATAGATATACGGATAATAACACTATTGACCAATAACAGTACAGGTCACTTCAACACTTCAACTGAATAAAAGTACACAATCACTCGACTGACTAAATACACAATGTTTTGCCCTTTTATAATTTACGAGCAATATCCCTTATGACATCACTATGTTTTCTTGCTAATTATCTGTAAGCATTTCGATATGTTGTTCTTTCTCCAACATTGCCTCATCTTTAGATCGTGATCCCTGATCGAAAGACAGCCCATGGGCATTGGCATTGGCAGTCCCAACCTGGTGTGACACCATTAATTGATAAGGCTGAAGTGCTAGAGCCCATCTGGCCACTCCTCCATGCGAATCCTTCATGCTTTCAAGGTGGGTAAGGGGGTTGTGATCGGTCTCCACCTGAAATTTTGTACCCTGTAAATACGTTCTAAAATATTTGATACCTTGCACAATCGCTAAAATTTCCCACTCTGTTGCTGAGTACTGTTGTTCTCTTGGTAAGACTTTCTTTGAACCATAAGTGATAGGATGCTCCCCACCATTCTCATTCTTTTGACTGAGCATATACCCTAACCCAGTGGCTGAGGCATCCATTTGAAGGATAAACTTTCTTGCCCAATCTGGGATGGTTAATACAGGTTTACAAGTAAGCGCTTCCTTCAGTGAGTTAAAAGCACACTCACATGCCTAGGTCCATTTGACTATATTTTCCTTGTTTTCCTTTGTTAATTCAGTCAAAGGGCAAGCTAAGGTGGAATGGGAGGGAATAAACTGTCGATAATGTCCACATAGTTCCAAGAATGCCCATATTTGCTTCTTCGTTTGAGGTCTTTCATATTCTTTCACTGCCGACACATTGCAATCCATGGGTCTTACTTCTTCACCATCCACTATGAGTCCAAGATAGGTACATGTGTTCACAGCAAACTTGCACTTTTTTTTTCTTTAATTGTGAGTCCTTCTTTTTGTAGCCAATTAAATACCACGGTTGAATGTTTTGCATGTTCTTCCCATGTATCACTATGGATCAAAATATCACATAGGTAGGCAGTGGCAAACCCATGAAGACCTTGCAAAATATGGCCCATCAACCACTGGAAGATTAAGGGTGCTGACACTAGTCCAAATGGCATGGTAACCAATTGATAGTTTCCGCATGGAGTAATAAAAGCCATTTTCAATTTACTATCACTTTCCATAGGAACCTGGTGATACCCATTGGTAAGATCAAGGGTGGTGATGTATTTTGCCTTTCCAATGTCGTTTATCAAGTCATCAATATGGGGAAGAGGATATGGGTCACCTAGGGTTACTGCATTAAGTTTCCGATAGTTCACACACAGACGAGTAATTCTATCTTTTTTAGGCACCAGTACAATGGTTGCTGCCCAGGGACTTTTTGAAGGATCTATGATACCTTGTTTCAATAACATCTGAATTACTTCTCTTAGGAACACTTGTGCTGTGTGTGCCAGTCGATAAGGTGGTAATCTATTGGGGGTGAATCCCCAGTACGAATGTCATGATGCACCAGACACGTCCTCCCAGGTATGTCCTGAATGACATCCTTGTAGACTTCCTTCAAATGTGTGAGTTGAGTTCTTTGCATAAAAGAGAGTGCATTTGACTTTGTTTGCTTATTCATATTGAACAGGTCGTCTACTTCCTGATCTTCAGACAGGAAAACTACAGGAGCTGGTGAGGTCCAAGACTTCATCACATTCGTGTGGAATGTTTTAAAATGCTTTCCACTAGTTCCTGTTTCTACCTGGTAAGTAACCTCAGTAATTTTCTTCATAATTATGAAGGGACTCTGCCACTCATTATGCAATTTGTTCTTTTTAGTTGGTCTAAACACAAAAACAAAATCATCCACTTCAAACTTCTTCACAACCGCTTTCTATCATGGTAATGTTTCTGACTTTTTTTTTCTTTCTCTTTATTTTGTTGGGCAATATCTCTGACAACTTCCATATTCCCTTTCATCACTCGTATGTACTCAGTTACATCCACCTCACTCCATATTTCCTTTCCCTTCCAGAATCTCACTAACTCATCTAGTGGCATCATCATTTCTCTACCAAAAAGGAGTTAGTAAGGGTAAAAACCAGTGGTGGCATGCATCGTCACATGATATGCCCACAACACAAAAGGTAAACATTTGTCCCCTTCAATGTTAGTATTCTGTGTGAGCTTCCTTAATAATCTTTTTAGAGTTGAATTAAAATGCTCCACCTTGCCATCTGTTTCCAGATGGTATGGGTACGTTCTTATCTGATGCATGCCTATGGTTTGTTAAAACTGCTTGACCACTTCAGAAATGAAGTTAGTTCCATTGTTCGTCAACAATTCCTGGGGTATTCCAACCCTTGCACACAAATCAATTAGGCAGTTCACTACAGTGTCCGCTGTACAATTTTTTAAGGCATAAGCTTCCAGCCACTTAGTAGCATAGTCTATTATCACAAAAATTGATCTATTCCCATCCTTTGTTCTTGCTAAGGGACCAAAAAATATCCATTGCTATGCATTGGAATGGGTTGGCAATTATTGGTAAGGAATGTAATGGGGCTCTGGTAACCACAGCCGGCTTTTCTCTCTGACACGCAGGACGTGACTTAAAAAGTTCTTTAATGCCCAATGCAATGCCAGGTCAATCCATTCTTCTGCATACTGCCTCCAACATCCTCTCCAGCCTGAAGTATCCAGCTATCACCGAGTTGTGGGACAACTGTAAAACTTTTATGTGAGCCACTTTGGGAACTACGATCAGATCCTTCCCCTGCACATGATAGGGCTTCCTCATCAGGATCTTCTCTTTCCAGAAGTACGGACTGTTCTGCTGGGCTGCCTTTACTCAAATCTTTCCAGGGAGGAGTCTGTCAATTGTTCTTCTTTCAACTGATTCACTGAGATAGTATCAAAATATTCTGTTCACTCATCATTGCACTTGTAGAATCCAGTACTAGTTCTGGCTCCGCCATGCTCTCTTGTGGTGGTTCATGACCAGGGTCGTTTTCTTCATCTAAATCATCAACATTTTCTTCCTCGGTTGAGGGAGGAGTCCTGAGTTTGTTGTTGGGAGATGGATTTGGCTCTTTTCTTGGACTTACTCCCTTTTCTGCTGGTCCATCTTCAGGGCAACCTTCAGCCTCACATCCACTGCCACTGGGCTCCAGGGTGTGAATGATTGGTTCGTCCAATGCTTGTTGGGTGGAACTTTTCTCCTCTTGTTGAGCTCGCACCCTCTCCTGCCCCTTGTCATCACCAAAGCAAACTCAATGGTGGTGGGTGTGGGTGGAATAACATCACTCTTTACTGTGATGGATTCAGTCTCCCAGGTTTCTGCCTTCATGGCCTCACTGAGGTATCTTCGAAAGTGCGGTACATTATGGCCTAGTAACACATCTGTTTTGATGTGTTTTGATACCCCTACTGCCATTTCCACCTCTTTACCCCCTTTCACTTTCAGTACTACCCTGGCCACTGGAAACTTAGTGCTGCAGGCACTTGCTCTACTATATGCAATTTTCCATGGCAAGTAGTCAGATTGCTGATTACTCCTTGGATGCACCATGGATTTGATGCACCCTGTGTCCGGCAGAGCTATCACAGGTATACCATTTACTTCTACTAGCTTAGTTCAAGCAGGTATACTCTCATATTTTCCTTTCACCATGCAGTAATTCACCCCCTCCATTTTGACTCTGCAATCTCTTCTCTCATATGCCCCAATTTCCCATATCTAAAACATTTTACTTGCTGCTCGTTGTCCTTATGTGGTGGAGGGTTGCTCTCTCTTCTTTGCCTGTATTCAGGTGTTCTGTTTCTAGTTGGCATGGTCTGTGGAGTTACTTTGTAAGATCCTAGGTTAGTTCGCCTTGCTGGGTCCCCTTCCTTTCTTGAATTTCCCTGGTACCTAGCCACTGCCTCATAGAGCTCTTGGAATGTACTTGGGTTTAAGTTCCTCGTCTGCCCCTGCAGCCAGGTAGGTAATTTTTGAAGGACTAGCTCATGGAGCACATTCTCTAGTGGATATCTGTTGGAGGTCTCAATCCTTTGATTGAAATCCTGTTTGAAGTTCCTGAACCAAGCTTTAGTGTTGCTGGAGTTAAAATGAGTTTAGAAGATTCTTTTCCTGTATGTCTCAGATGAAATATAATATGTTCTTATAATGTTGCTTTTACCACCTCATAGTCTATTTTCTCTGAAGCTGCCAGTGATGCCACTGCCACCAGACCCTGCCTATACAGTGCACTTCTCAAGTACACCATTGGGCTGGAGGCCATTCTCCAGCTGTAGCTGTACCTTCAAACATTTGGAGGTAAGCCCCTATATCATCTACTCCCTCCACAAACTTTTGCAAGGTGAGTCTTGGTGCTGGTGGTTGAATGGGTGCTACTCCTACAGCTGCTGGTGCTTGAGCTTCAGCAATCATCTGCATCCAATGCTCCTGTTAAAGTCTATCTTCGTCCCTCCTTTTCTCTTCTCTCTCTGTTCTTTTATCTTAAGCTTTCAGCTATGTCATCATGAATGTGTTGATAGGGTCTGCTTCAGCCACCTCAAGGTCAGGTAGGTTGACTAAACTTCTCAGTCTTCTCCTTCCCTCTGATATTTTTGAATAGCAGAACAAACTTAAGCGAAGTGAGAAGAAGAAAAAATTAAAACTTGAAAGAAAAAAAAAAAGACAAAAAATTTTACTAGTGGCACCAAAAACCATTAAGATTATACAAACAGAGATATGCAGGTTCCCGAAGGATACAGTAAATAAAACCTAGTATAGGTCTCCAGGTACTACAGTGTAATAATCTGAGCCAACTCAGCTACTTAACAAAAATTAATAAAAAAAAAATAAACACAAACCAAAACAAAGCCAAACAATCACCTAGCTGCTGCTGCCTAAAAGCAGAATTCCCCACTAAAGAGACCACAAAAGACCTCTGGCCTCAGTCTGTAAAATAAATACTGAAAACCTCCCACTCAGGCTTCCTCACTAGCTGCCAAACCAGCACTAGACCTCTCACCTCAGGTCTGTAAACTTTCCTGAAACCTCTCTCTCAGGTTCCCTAGTAACGGCCTTGGCACTCTAGTTGCTAGAAAACCACAAAAAATAACTCTTTCTCAGCTGGTTCATTGCTAGACAACCCACAAACTAACACTTTCTCAGCAGGTTCATGCCACATGCTGCCACTAATGTAATGGAATTTGCCCCCTTCCAAATGAAGTAATTACTATGCACAATTCCACCTGAAGCCTGGGTCTTCTTTCCACCCAGACCAAATTCAATTTCTCACTCTGAGCAAACTGGCTTCCCTCAACAACTGAGATATAATATATAATTTGATAACTTTAGATACAGTACAGATAGATATAGGGATTATAACACTATTGAAGAATAACTATACAGGTCACTCCAACACTTCAACTGAATAAAAATACACAATCACTCAACTGACTAAGTACACAATGTTCTGTCCTTTTATAATTTATGAGCAATCCCCCTTATAACGTCACTGTGCTTCCTTGCTAATTATCTGTAAGTATTTTGATATGTTGTTCTTTCTCCGACAATGCCAACCAAGTTTCCCTTAAGGAATTTAATCAAGGAGTTAGCATCAATCTAAGGTGATGGGATAAGGTTCTAATGCAATCACTATCAAAACACTAAATCAACAATACTGATATTTCACATGTTGAGCTAAAATCATTTTTGGATGACTGGGATGAATGAATTGGGAACTTAACATTGTAGCTATATATATGAAAATTAACACAATCAACACCTCAAATAGTAGTACTAATTATCACATACTGAAACTGGTTATAAATATTTAATTTCAAAACCAATTGAGCAAATGTCTGACTAAAATTAGTGGTTGGAGAATTGTCCCAGAAAAATCAAAGTATACTTTTCAGCTTTTCCCAACCTGCCTACATATGTTGTAAGGAGGTCAGGTAACCAATCAGGCCAAAAATAGAGACTGAAGGAAATGGTGAAAACACTTGGGAACTTGTTCAGATATTTTAAGTTCTCTTTGGTTTCATGAGGACAACAAAAGTAATAACTAATCAAAACAGAAACCATTGATTCAGATTGAGAAATATCACTTGTAGGGCTATATATGGTTGTGCTTTGGGATGCACTCGTGCTACATTGAGAGGGAATAAAAGAGAGACAGAGGGACGTGCCACATTGAGAGGGAATAAAAGAGAGACAGAGGGACGGAGAGGTAGATTAGGAGGGAGGGAGAAAGATATGGAGGGAGAGAGAGGGAGGGAAGGAGAGGGAGGGAGGTAGAGGCACTAACTAGCTTTGATATCAATTATTGCCAAAAGGGTGAAGATGATACGTTGTGAGTGTGGACACTCCGCAGTGACTTGCAATATGTTATCTCCCTCTTTCACCTGCATTCCTGCCACCAGCATGGGGTCTGTGTCCACCTCCTGACCAGCTCTGCCTCTCCAGTCAGAATCGACATATTTACCTCAACATCATTATCCTGATGGAATACACATAGACACAGATGTATACAAATATATATCTTGAAGTTACAAACTATCCTAAACATAAGATGTGTCTACCTCATTTGGTTTAGTGCTTAGGTAGGAAAATGGGTATACGCAAACAAACATACACACAAATTATATTTTATCTGACACACATAGATGATCACAGTGACATAATCCACACCTAACCAAAATTGACCACACCTAGTGATGTTATTTCTAATCATGCAATATTAAAGAATGATAAAAACAAGATGAATTGTGAACAAATATGCTGCCCCAGAAGCTGTGATGTGGTCACATTGCTTAAACAATAGTACTACCTCCACAAACATAAATAATAAATTATAAGAAAAGATATTGTGATGTATGAAAAGAGAGTGTTCACAAATATTTTATAAGTCATTATTGGAACTACTTACTAATTGTATGAGTAATATGGTCAAAGAGTAATGACAGAAAATGTTATTGTTTGATCTATTCCTTCTTCAGCATCACCAAAAGAATTTGCTTTCTCACATTTAGAAATGACCTATTCAGAGAGGATTAATTCGTAACTGTTAGATTTCGTTTTGACAGGAAAAACATTGCAATGAGAAAATATTGATTTTGACTTGAGCCAAGGAAAAATAAAAGATGAAATATATTTACTACCATATGAAATGCCATTGGAAGTGTACTAATCACTACAAACTTTATTAATTCCTAGGCTTCAGGGAAAAATAATAGAATTGCTTCATGTCATCCATGATGATGGTTAGAAAAAGCTAATTGTTGGACTCCCCTTGAATAACTGGCACAGTTCACACCTAAGAGGAAGAGGAAGAGATGTGTCCATATTTCCTATTTATTAGCCTTTATTGGTACTTAACACATTCACCTTGAAAATAGAAGTGCCAAGAACATATCTGCACATAAACTGACTCCAAATCTGCTTAATTTTGTGGTTAAAATTGCTAATGATATATGACAGCAGAAGGTGTATGGATGACATACTACAACTTTATATGCACTTATGGGATGGCTGCTGCTCATTAGTTCATACCCTTCAATGAAATGGTGGAGCTTTTTTTCTCTGTAATTACTGGGATTTTCCAGTAATAACTCTTTTCGGCCTCAGTAAATTAAATTTAAATCAACTCCCAGGCCTGATGGTAAATGGAGTGCACATGGATCGCAGGCAGATCTACTTGACTCCTGAAGAAATCATCAATAATATTTCATGTTTCCAGTCAAGCACAAACACAAGCGGGAACACCAATAAACAAAAAAATACAGACACACACGTGCACACATACACAAACCCACCAATGGCCAACAATTTGTACGCTACACATACACATGTACTACACACACAGAAAACCAAAGCCACAAAATATGTACAATAGTACAAAAAAAAAGCATGGCAAGCACCATAAATATGGCAAGAATAATAAACTCAATCCTAGTTGCAGTCATTTTAGTTACACTACATATCTTGGTACCCTTTGAAAACTCTGATATAGCAGTAGGGGGGGGGGGGTGTGAAGGGAGGCAGGATGTTTGACAACTGAGGTTTTATTCAGAGACAATA
Source organism: Lycopodina hypogea (assembly GCA_963969325.1). Classification (NCBI taxonomy): domain Eukaryota; kingdom Metazoa; phylum Porifera; class Demospongiae; order Poecilosclerida; family Cladorhizidae; genus Lycopodina; species Lycopodina hypogea. The sequence continues at coordinate 4,464,294 of OZ017788.1, forward strand.
TGCTTATTTCATTGGAGGAAATGAAGCCATTTATAATGAAAATGTTATATTGTAGTGGGAAATGTTTCATTAAATATGCTCAATGAGATATGTTCAGGGCAAGACAATAATTGATGGGTTTACATATGTGATCAAGAATACCATCGACACAGAAGATATTTCCATAGGAGAACTTGGCCACATCTCTGACCACGATGTTAGCTAGTAGCCAATTGTGTAGCCCTAGCCCTCTGAACTGTTTCTCCTTGGTTCACTCATTCAAGGCAGTCACCAACACCACCTGGACAACAATCACCAAGAAGGCAGTTCTCTGGATCCAAGCAATGTTTTGCATGATACAAACTAAACAGCATGACACTAAAGGATGGTATGGTCATATGGTACCATTTGAAAGCTATCACCTTCTGATCTTCAACAGTGATCCCAGCACAATAGAAAGAATAGCTGGCCCTAACATTATAAAAAGTTGCAATTCATCCAGATTTATGTCTCTCAAGGATTGGGATATTGAAGAGGGATTTCGATTACTCCTAGAGCTCTAATCCTAGCTTACATTGAGTCAAAACTATACCTGATGCAAGTTTCAATGTTTGTTTTCAAGTGTCCTGCAATGGCATCCACCTGACATACAGAGCACCATGAGCACTACAAGCTTGTCCTTGCTAAGCCTAAATTGTTTCAATACTAACATACCAATGTACTCCTTCTAGGAATAAAACTAATAGCAGCCAAATTACCTTCTCTCTTCTAATTGGAGGATCTGGTTAATTGGCTATGTTGGCTGTAAATTGGTAATTTTAAAAATACATCATCACAAATTAGTGATCTACTTCCTTCCTGACTGGAAAATGTTTCCATGGCCTTTCTTTTGTTTCAATTTCCTTTATCTCCTTAATGAACTCTGATTTGAAATTTTTTAAATGAATTTACTGAGTCTGTCACAGTCACTAAGAGTTGTAGCAAGAGAATTCAATGTAGTTGCTGGCCAAAAATGAACTTAAAGGAACTAGGCTGTCAAGATGATTTGATACTGCCATAATGTCTGTGCCTCTGACTCATGCTGGCTCTTGTATAGGGTGTCTTATTATCTGTGGGCTCAGTTATAGTTACTGCTAACTTTTGCACTTTCATAAATAGGACATGAATTTCTGTAGAGTATTATGTGGCCTTCCAATAATGTGAAAGATGCATAGATACACATTATAAGTTTAGTTGCTTTTTTCCTCTATCATGTACAACAGAATGATGGTGAGATGGTTGTTTCACATTCAAAACATATTTAATCCTTGCCAACTGATAGCTATAGCTTTCTAAAGAGACAATACTTAATATTTGTAGAAGAAAAATTTTTTTTCTGGAAAATTTTTAGCAATCAGTTTTGTAGTCAATCATTATTTGCTCTACTTTGGTGCCAACATTTTGTCTAAAAATATGGAAATACTTTTTTAATGGGTTTTAAGCAAGTGATTCCAGTGGAGTTAGAGGGGGAAATAAATTTGTAACAACTTTAGCCTTCCTATGTTTTCCTGTAAAATTTGTGAGGGATGGGGGGTGGGGGAGTGGGAGGGTTACAGGATATGTAGATCTGCTTTGTTCTGGGAGAGTCAAGAATTACCACACACCTACAAATCCTTAGCCATCCAATGAGTTAACTTGCCATAGATCCTCTGTTGGAGTAACCCACAAGCTGCAGCTTTTGTTCAGTGACACTAATTTTAAATCTACTCAAGATTGAGGAGCTGCACTAAATACCACTTTAATTCCAGAGGGACAACAGCCAATTACAGGACTTTTAATTATTGAAGAGCTTTAGTACTGGGTGTTTTAGGAAGAGCTTGGAATTCTTCTAAAACAAGATATAACTCTGTTATTTACTTCAAAAGAATAAAGAGACTGTAGTAAGGATAAGAAAAAAACAAAGCTGGATAAGAAAAAAACAAAGCTGGATAAAAAGCAAAAAATTATATATTTAAGGAAGACATACCTTCTTCTGATAGTAATTATATACTCAGTGATATTTAAAACTATCCTAAATTTTAATCTCTCCCATTCAACATCTTGTTTTGTACTTCCTTACCCGGTGTGGCGTTATGAGATTGGGCCCGTACTGAGATTGTATTCCGGGGTTATGCGCATGCGCTAACCTGAATGACAATCTCGGAATGTGTATAATGTGTATGGACCGTGCTGTTGTACTCCTGCTGTTCTACCCCTGCTATTGTACCTCTGCTATTGTACCCCTGCTGTTGCACTCCTCCTGTTTTACCCCTGCTGTTGCACCCCTGCTGTTGTACCGGTGCTGGGATTGTATCCAGTCCAAAATTCCTCAGACTAGTGCAGAATTTTGTTTATTCTGCCAGTTTGCTGACCCTTAGTAAGGTAACTATAATCAGGCACTTCACTTAAGGCTTAAGTCTGGACACTTCAACTTTTATCAACATTGCTCAAGAATGATTTTTATTGAGATAATCATGCAAGAAAGCTACCCTACAAGCCATCAAAATTACAGTGTCTCATAACCATATCTTTGGAGGGTGCACGAGGGAGACACATTTCAAGGCCTGACTCCATAACATCATATGAATTGGAGCAAGATGGAGAAACCATCATAAATATGATCAATACAAACAAATGTAACAAAAGAAGTGAACTTCTTACAAAATGTAATGTGTATGAAATATAATATGTATGCAATCACTACAGATGATACCTCCTTGTTTGATTTAAACAAATACTGAAGACATCATCATATTTTTATTGTGGAATTATTCAACTACTATCAATTGTAATTATCAAGTGTGTGTTCAATATATAATATATATACGTATTGATTGAAAGTATCGATAAAAATTGTTAGAATAATGTTTTTGTTCTGATTTCACTGATCATTTTCTCCCTTATCTGAGGAATCACATCCTGCATACAAGTAGAGGATGAAAAGAGAGAGATAACGAAGTCATTGACATTAGTAATAGTTGGCTAACTTGACAAAAGTTGAATTTTAAGTCCAATGCTTGGAAACATGCATACTGTAAAAGACAATAGAAAAAGAAGACAATCGAAAGAAAAGACAATAGAAAGAACTCAAGCGTGAGTGGGACTAACCAGAAGCACAAACACACAAACATAAACAAGAGGATGATTGCTTACCAAGCATAAGAAGATTCCACAGTCATAGCTATTACTCTGACCTGGTATATTCTATAAATATATACATAAATATAAGAATATATTGGAGGCATGCAGGTGCACATGCATATAACACAACATATATATATATATATGTATATATGTGTATATGTATGGTCTGGAGAGCACTGTTCTCCTAGATTCCCATGTTCACCACCATGAGTCCTTTGTCATCTGTTGCCTTCAGATCATTTGGGTACCTCAGTCAGGGAACAGAGGTGCCATACTATCATACAAACAATGTCAAAACAGCAGAGAATATCATCCATTTTCTCACAGCTTCTCTCACAGCTTCATCTTCATTTTTTCAGGCACCTTTCAATGATGCCCAAAGACCGGCTACCTAGGCAGGCTACCTAGGCAGCTTCTCGTGTGTGCCCCTGCTGGTGGGAAGTGTTCAGCTGAAGGACACAAGCTACAGTGGAATGTTGTTGTGGCCAGTGACCTTAAAAAGTGCGACTTATCTGGAACCTGGAGAGAGTATGGCCAAGGGTGTGACTTTTGGTGCACCACCATCCAACATAGTATAAAGTGTCTCGATATAGAACTCCAGGCCCTGACCAAGGCAGGTCTCCAACCATCAGCGAGTCAGTGCCAGTGCTGCCACCACACGTTCAACCAACAGGGGCTTCATAATCATCAATGTTTTTGCTCAGCAATACCCTGGTCATCAATGTAAACTCAACCTGATTGGCCTGCATCTCCATACCCTAGAGGTATCATCATAGCTTAGCAGCAAATGGATGGATGGTGTGTGTA